>CAIGRB010160930.1:36340-67475 GCA_903798255.1 Fraxinus quadrangulata
GCGAAAAATCTAACCCAAATCGGGTTAGAAATCATCTCCAAACATGCAATCGAATTATTACCAAAAATAGTAAAATTTAACTTAAAATAGTATTTCGGAAGGGAAAACGGTAGAATTTGAGGTCGAAAATCGCACACACCGAGACCACGATGTTCGCGCCGAAACAAGCTTTCCGGATTTTGGTCATAATCTCGATTCTGATAACCGTAGCCAAAATTATGGACAAATTATCGAAACACGTCACAGCACCAAAATTACCCGATCACTTGCCATCCTTGTGCCGATCCGCCAACTCGTGATACTTTAGAGTCATTAACGTATTATCTGACAACTCAGAGACTAACTCGGACCCTCCTGCATCAGAAACAAATGAACAATTGCATTATATTTGCAAAATTAAATTTCTAAAGAGATGATAAAAATATTAGGAAATTTTAAAGACTATTGAACAATGATGAATTTGTTTTGCCCACGGCCCTATTTATATACTATGAATTCGGCCTTAAAAAATATTTGAAATTTGAAATGATGAATTGCTGGCACTCTGCATGATTTAGAGTGCAATTAGAAATTCAAAGAGTAGCATACATGCTGCTCAGCTACGCCAACCTACGGGCTCGCCTAGCAAGCCGCTCACGAGTCCAAAAGCAAGCCGCTTGCTAGCTTAGCTCGCAGCTAACTCATTCGAGTCGATGAACGACTCGCACGAGTGAATTGCTGATTAACTCGAACACGTAAGAGATATGGGATCCTCTTGCCTTAGCCCCGATGACGTAAATATCTAGCCAAAACTCCATTAACAAATACTAAGAACCATACTTCCACCACATCTCATGAAACCCAAAATTTTGAATTACCTTTAGAAAACCTTAGGACACCCTTTCATAGGCCTTGTTGTTAGGTTTCAAAGATGTCGACTATTATTGAAAAAGAGTTTTTAAAAGTTAAAGTGTCAAGTGGTAAGTTGTATAAGTGAGTTAGAAGTCCTAGGGTTCGAGTATAGAACGAGAAGAAATGAGTCGTCATAATTTCGCTAGCCCATCGTTCAGTTGACGCTCGAGCGGTAAAAATAGAAGATGAGTCGTCTGGACCTCGCTCGAGTGACACACCTTCGCTCGCCTGTCGCTAAGTTGTCGATCAAGCGACATTATATCCCGAGAAAATCTAATTCGCGTTTTTTAAGGTTTTATCCGGCCTATACTACCAAAAACCTCTACACTATATACATCAACGCCTTCATTCGAAAAATGGGTGTTGAACATTGAGAGAAACAAGAGATAACTTCCTACATATCATTCTACTAGTTCAATCTTCGTTTTGATTTTTTCATAGCATTGAAAAATATCAACTTCAAATAAACCAAACTCCAAAACACATACTTCTATAACATCTGTCAGAGCTCTGAAGATTAAGGAAGGTGGCCGAAGTTCCGATTGTTGGAGAACGAGGAGTTCTCATTGATCCACAAGAGATTGACAAATTCAGAAGGTCGAGAGTTGGTGTAGGAACATACAATCCAAGAGGGTTTTAGTGATTACAGTCAGTGGGTCTGAAAGTACTAGAATTAGTCGAGTCTAACGGTACTGTAAGTCGATTAGTTTATAGTGAATTTTTACTGGCTTGGGCTCGAAGTTTTTACCCAATTACGGGTTTTCTCCATCAACAATTTTCAAATGTTATTTATTTTTCAGTAATTTACTTTTCATTAAGAGTCGTAAATCTTATCAAATGTCACGATATTTTAGAGGAGTAACCACATCCAAAAACTATTTATATAGCATTTCCAAAGGCGATTCTATACATTTAAAATCTGCTTCTATTCATCTAGATGAATCTATTCTATGTAAGAACTTTTCTTATGTGTTTGTTTCTAACTTTGGTGAGAAAAGCAAAGTTCTGTTTGCAAGTCCATGTGGAATAAAGTTGAGTGCTTCTATAGAAATGAAATCTCATTATACTTTGAGAGATAATTGCTCGAAACTATCTTAAGGACATAAGTGAACTCGTTAGATTCAACTTATCTGTAAGTTAAATTAGTTTTTCTTGCTATCCATGTTTTATGTACTATAAATCTTGATGTCACATCAACAAATGTATGTGCAATATACCTGGCCGTTTCTTGTTTACTCTCTATTATTAGATTTTTTTCCCTTGTAAATATTCACCTTACAACCTTGGTCATTTTTCTCGTTTTTGTTTCCTTGCATAAGGATTTTTAAAATACAGAAGTAGTGAACAAAAAGTTTGACTCTAGTCTCTAATTAATTCATTTTGATAATAAAACAATGTATGCTCTTCATTTCCATTGTATCTAGCCTAATTCAGTTTTCTTTACAATTTTAGACCAAATTAAGGCAATCTCAATACTTCTTGGAAAATCCAAGTGGACTTTACAGCTTGATAAAATGCCATAATTAAAAATAAAAACATGTTTTTGGCACTCTACAGTCATTTGGAAAGCTAAGTATGTCAAAACTTTGTATTTAATCTATAATTTATTAAATATCACATCAAGTGAGAATCATTTTTTAGACGATTTTAACTCTACTACAATAATACCTTACTTTTTCTTTTTTAATATGTAATAAATACTATAAAATTCTTGTCACGTATGAATTTCATGCTATTAATTCCCAATTAATTAACATTCACATTACTCTAGACTCAATGAATCTCGATTAATGAATTTTCATCTACATGAATCTAGAGATATTATAAATGAATTTATTTCTATTCATGTATCTAAAAAATTTAATGGGTGTTTAATTTCATGTATTAGCAATTAATTCTTACAAAATTCTTATCATGTATGAATTTCGTGTTATTAATGATAAATTAATTAAAATTTAACTTAATCTAGACTCAATGAATCTTGATTTGATGAATCTTAATCTATATGAATCTAGAGTTATTATAGATGAATTTATTTCTATTAATGTATTTAGGAATTTTAATGGGTGTTTAAATTCATGTGTTAAAAATTAATTCTTATGTACCAAATGTAGTATAAAAAAGTTGCTCATTTGTAGTATTTCATCATCACTAAAATTATGAATAATAGAAATTGAATTTTGAGAGCACAATTTTCGTCTCTTAAATGTTTATCGTAAATTTTATTTCCTTTAGTTCGTTTGAGATTTATCATATCTTCTTAACAAAATGATATCAAATATTATCTTTACAGCACTTATAAAAAGCATTTTAAAATAACGTGCAATGCATGTTTAACTTTGAGTAGTTATATTTAAAAGACTGTTTTTGACCTCCAATGATGTGTAATTTGAAGAGAAATTTATTAATATCCTCAAGTCATCCAACAAAGGAGAATATACAATCTTTTATTGATTCTTGTCGAAGAAAAGGTGTATAATCAAAAGTTTCAACTGGTGGTCCCATTCTGTTAGACAATTCTCATGAAACTTTGCTTGCGATAAGCCATTATTTTTAACTGAGTGTAATTTGCTAAACATCAATCCTTTCATCCGTTGAAATAGGGGTTTTGAGGCCCTCTTTTTCAACATAGATTACCTAATGATCAAATTATTTAGGTTCTTTTATGTTTCCTAATTGGATCCCACAAGGAATTATAAGGCATTTATTATACTATCTTACAAAGGGTCTCTCTTTTTGTTTTTCCCTATATGCTTCCAATTTAACCTCAATCATTGATATAAAGATCTTTCGTAGTAAAATATCGTTCATATGTTGTATGGAAATGCGAAATGATTAACCACGAAGTAAGTTCAATAATTGTGGGGAGGAGAAATGGGGCTTGTGAAAGGGAAAGATTTGAGGCAAACTTGGCACTAAGTGATTGTTTCATATGATGGACTAATATTTGTTTTGGATAAGAGCACGGGAGAGAGAGATTTGAGGCAAATTAATTTAACCCCAAGTGTTTATCTAGAAAGATGGGCTACATAATATATTAAATAGAAAAAATAAATGATTTTTTTTCCTTGTTTTCCATTTCTTTCTAATACAGTGTCGAAGGAATGCGAGCTTGATGTGCACCACCAGACTGGATTAGACGATACCATAAAAAATCTCAACTTCTATTTCTTTGATATTAGTGTCAACTGTCAAGCATAGTCCAATCCTCTCTGAGATATGTGCCACTTGCATCCGAAAACAAAAGAACTCTCAATTTATTGCTTCATTTTTTAATGCAGAATGACCCCTCTTTAATTTGACTTAGGAAACAAGGCTCCACTCTTTGGGCTTCAAAACCCATTTGGGCCAAAGTTTTCATATTCTTATTCTGAACGTGATTTCACTTGCCTTACGGTTCAAAATCTAATATTTTGCACAAAATATTATAAAGTAATATTGTTTAGTTGTCAAATATTTCACTCAAAAGCAAAACTGGTAGATTATTTCGATAGTTGTGGTAAAGCAGTAAGAACATATTTGATAAAGAAATAAAAAGGGGAGGAAAAGAGTTTTAGTGTAAGGTGAAGCCTAGTTTTTTTCCCAAGATTTCCAAAAATCAATATGAGTTCCAAGTTATATTTTGTAGTGTTCATATTGTTAGATACTTGGATCCATTGTTATTTCTGCAAGTAGTTGTTTAGTGGTTTTGTATTTCATCAATTGTTATCACTTTATCTCATATTGTGTATTGGCCAAAATAAAATCTTATCGTCGCCCAATTATATACGAAAGTTCTAGGTGTTATTTGATGAAAAGATTATGCAATGGGCGATGGTGGGAGCTTGTCAATGACGTTGATTTCTAACAAACGAATAGTAGCTTGTCCTACAAAATGTGCAGATAATAATGAGTAGTAGTTATGAATGTGTACGTGAAATTAATATTTGATTTTGATTGTGTTTATTAATAAACTCATAAATTGTATCCGAACATAGTCTTCCCGTTAACAAGTTCCTGCATATTTTGGTAGGTGGATATAGAAAATATTGTGTCGAGCAAACAGATTTTAACTTTTTATTTTTTCATTTGTATTTACTTCTGTCAACGTCATTACACTGATCGAGTTAGTCATGTAATTTTCTCTCTTGGACTATCAGTGATATAACAACCGAATATAAATAGATGTCCCATAAAAATCACTGATAAGTTTAAAAAGGATACTTATTTTGGAAAATATTTACCATTTCATCAGCGTAAAAATGAAATATAATACTGCTAACAAACCAAAGTTATGCTTAATCTACCAAGTATTTCACAGCACAATTTATTTGGCAACACCTTACAGGATACATATATATGTTGTTCAAAGGCTTAAGTTGCGATAGGACGACGAAAAGGACGAGTCGGGCTGTGCTTGTGGTGATGTTACAAGAGAGTGAACATACTTGCAGTTAGGACAGGAAGGAGAAGTCCTTGAAAGTATTACAAGGAGATGACAATTTGAACAAACTAAAGCAATCATGCTGCTGCTGCTGTTTGATGAATGCTGCTGTTTATTGATCATTTCTTGATGATTATCTGAGGCCCAATTATTATGTTTCTCATTGCAGCTTGAAATGTTGAGTTCGAGATCAATCTTCTGTTCTTTCGGCCGGTTCCACATTTTTCTCGATGTTTTCCGGTTTAGATAATACATTCTTCCCGACTGCAAACACAAAAAATATAAGATTCTTCATCATGGATTTCGTAAAATGTTATTAATTATAGTTAGCGTGTCAAATAAGATGTAGACTCTAGTACAACTGACACGATAACAGAATATAAATTATATGAGTTTAAGGTATTAACCATAATCCTAAAGAGTAATGCTAAGTATACATTTCATGGTTTACATCTTAACATCCTTTGTGTTTTCAAAAAGAAATGGGGGAAAACAGTTTGTTTTTTAAAAAAAAAAAACTGGCGAATGGTGTATTACCATGTGATACAATATAAATAATGATGTCAAATATGGTATACATGGCATGATTGAATCCTAAAATGAGCAGAGATAGACCCTTAATGTGAGAACTATGTCAATGTTATCACACTTAGTCGAAGGAGATGTCAAAAAAATTGTGTAAAGCAACGTCATGTCTGTCACACAAAAATTTGCCTCCTAAACTTTTTTAGGAGTTCCAACATAGTCCAACATTATACATACATACATACATACATACACAATATACAAAAAGACGAGAGAGAGAGAGAGAGAGAGAGAGAGAGAGAGGTATACTTCAAGATCTAGGCATTGCTCCCAATCCAAGGGAAGGGGGTCTTTGAGCTGAAGATCAACACTAGGAGATTCTGTATTCATCCATTTCCTCTTCACAGGAAGACTTGCATCAGATGGATCAAAAGATTCACAATTGGGAGCCAAAGAAAGTTCGGGGAATTCCATCGAATCGACTACAAACTGAAAATAATAATTGAGAGAAGAAAGGATTTATATTACAAATTCATGGGTGTTTTTTTATTTAATCGCAAGAATTCATGCAAGATAGTGTCTGTCAAGTCGTCCTTATATTGGATTTCATCACACACATTAAAAGTGGGGGCGGGCCAAGCATTAAAGGTGACAAGTAGATGTCACTTTAATGCCTAAATCCAACTCTTCCACGCTGCATTTAAAACCATTAAAATCTGAATTTATTGTAACTTGAGTTGTTAAGAGGTTTCCTATGTATGTATATATAAAATCTTCTTCTGCATTCATCATGCAAATACCTAACTTCAAAGAGAGACCGCGCGCGCGCGCACTGGATTACTTATGAATTAAACCCTGATCCTTGTTTACGAGAGAATATTAAATCAAATGAAAACAAGCAAAAGAAATACACAGATTTATAATGGTTCAGTTATGTTAATACATACAATTTTTCTCACATCTTTCCACTCTCATAATTGATTCCCTAAAAAATCCTTTATATATAGTAGTAATATTAGGTTGATTTTTCGAGCTCAAGGATAAGCTCTTATCTCTTCTTAATGGCGAAACTATAAGTCATATGAACTGTGAAACACGAAAAAGAATACACATTTATAGTGGTTTGATTATGTCTACAGTTGCATTTCTTCACTATAACAAAGATTTATTTGAGATGCCATGATTTGAGTCGGAGGTCATACCAAACGTGCATATAGGATCGTTCTACTCAAGTATTTATCTACTCAAACCCACAAAACTATCAAACCGAACCTCGAAGAAAGTCCTTTCATAATAGGAATATATACTAGGCCAATCCCTTGTCGAGGGAAAAAGTGTACACTGTGCCTTGGTTTGGTATTCATTTTATTTTACTAAAATTCAACATTTCAAAAAATTAGTGGTTGAAAAGTGGTATTACTTGAAGATCCCACGTAATATGTAGTTAAAATTAATATTTGACTTTGAAAAGTAAATTTTAAGAGAAGAAAATGAAACCTGAAAGGATGCCATTATTACATTCCACAGAGTCCAACAAGAAATTGGTGCCATTTTTGCTGGTAGAAGTCCAAATATTAATTACAGTCTGATGACCGTGGGTTCTTGAACAATAAATTGTATGCAATTGGGATTAGTTCAGGACAAGCCATTCATGTTTTCTGAAGAACTGTAAATTCGATTCTGGGTAGTAATAAATACTACAAAAAGTAGATGGAGGGTTAATTATTATACTCATCATTGATGCTTTACTTCGATGATTATTTGTGATGAGAGTCACACCATTGTTTCGTCATCTATGGGGCCAGAGTACTATTTTGGGATCTTGTCCTTTGTCTATAAGGATCAGCTGAAGCCTGACTATGCTATTCTCGTGTACAATAAGGTACCTTTCATTTTATTGATTGTGTGATGATGAGTTCAAATTGTGAAGCCAGGTTCATAAAATGGGATTTTTTTAACCTATTGAAAGACTGGAGATTCTGTGTAGGGTTGTGTTTATGATTGAGAATTTAAGTTGAAATTGAGTGCATTCAAAAGTTAGCGCTCTAAATTTTAGAGTAAAATTTTATCAATTTTGTTTGTAGCTACTAAAGATGATGAGATGGATCCTGAAGAGAAAAAATGATGTCCTGGAATATCAAATAATATCGTTTCTGAGCTTTCAGACTGTAATGCTACTGTTTCACATCTAAGGAAAAAACAACAAGTCATACTTTTAGTGATGTAGAGTTTCTACTCAGTTAAATGGGTTTAATATGTCTTGTAGTTTAGATAGAAAATTCTTTGCTGCAAATCTCACATGCTTCATATATTTGCATAATTTCAAAACCCCGAACATTGGCATCTATCTATGTTATGGAGAAATACACTCAACTTAATAGTTATCCTCTACATCAGATAAACAAACATGCTATATCATCTTTCAACATCCAGTATTTCAAGATATAGGATTATAATATTCATTGGTTCATAAGTCCATCCTTTTTCATTCAATAGATTGCCTTGCACATGGTATGGGCACATTACTTATAAAAAAATTTCTTGATTCTCCTCAGTTATCCAAACTCCAGGTATGGATCTGGGACTGTTGAATTATTGAGTCCAAGTATAGGCTTTGGAGACATTGAATCAATGTGCCGCTGTAAAGCAGTGACATAGTAGTCAGGAAAACGGCTCGGGATGAGCACAAATGTGTACCCTTCTTCATCTTTACTCGATAACCATAAGGATGATCTTTGTCCTTTGTTTTCCTTAACACTAAACTAATTAATCTATTAATGTTTTGGACATAGTAAGGTTACTTAGAATATTTTGATGTCTTTTTTTGTATTCCAAAATGTATATACTCTAAAGTGCTAACAAGCATTACTTGTCCAATGACCGCAATGATATATAGAAGTATTTTTACTATTATTCAAATTCTTTATAAACCCTCCAGCAGAATATACAACAATTCTGTTAAACCACTTTAAATAACTCTTCGAGGATTCCCAAAATCCTTTAGCATATAAAACAAACAATCACACTAACATTACTTAAAAAGAACACAAGCCCGTGTATTGCACTAACATCCAACTAGTGATGGTAAAAACCTTTGGTAGAGCAATAGAGCATGCATACTAGCATTCTCTCGAATATAATAAAAATAATACATCAATCTAGTTATTAATCAATTAATTGAAAGGCAATAAATAATATAACAATCATCTAAGATAAATAAATACTTGCGTCAAAATTTTGAAATTAATATTAAAACTTCATAACAAATGGATCATCTATGTCTTAGTGACTAAAAGATTATCCTAGCGTTACGAGGTTGCAAGAAATCATAATGAAGTAACATCACCTGAATATGAGATATATGAACAAAAAGAGGAGAACCCACAAAATTTTGAATTTCTTCGGTCTTCCTTGATCAATCTCCAGCTGCACTTTCTTCTTCTTTGCCCAAAAACTAAGAATACTCTTCTATTCTATAAGGATCGACTTCTTATATCGTGCCTCTTAATTCCTCACAAAAGAAATGACATTTTTCTTGCAAGAATTTGTATTTTATATGGTATGAGAGGTCACCTTAATTGTTGGATGAAGGTTGTTCTCTACAGAGCCCAAAATTAGGTTAAACTCCGTGTTTCCATTAGTTACCATAAAGTAGTTGAATCAAATAAGGAAACAACCCTAGCTGCCAATTTTTATACCATGCGATCGCATTCCTTTAGGGTTGCTTTCGCACAGCATATCCCATATGATCTATGTTTCTTTCAAAGGAGGCGTTGCGCGATCAACGTCTCACAATGTGCTATTGCAAGCTTCTCTTTGTTTTTTCCCTTAACTTTTCTTCCTTGTTTAATTGAGTCTTTTTTTGATGGAGTTTTCATCCTTTGTCTTCTCAATGCATCTAGTTTGATCCCGATACTCTCCAATCATCTTTCCTTGGTCTGAATCAACTTTTACACATTTGTTATTTAGTCCTTGAATTTTGAAATTCTTCCTTTTTTCTCTTCTTCAGCTGATTATCATTTTTTTAATCAAAAGCCATCTAAACTTAGGTTTATCCTACAACAGTCGATATTTAACCAAATTAAATAATAATCTTATCAATTTGACTTCCAAATAATCACATTTGAAATCACACATATCTCGATGTTTGTAGAGTAGTCCCTTCACCTTGCTAATATCCTCCTTCAACCCGTAAATCATCACAAGGCTTTCCTTGGAAGCTTTAAGGGTCCTACATTTAGAGGACCTTGCAGGACGCATTCTGAAAAAACAAATGAGACTAAACGATAGAAAACATGGCTCTCTATAATGTCGACAACCCTATCATCCGGCTTCGGATCATTTAGAAAAATTCCCATTTCAATCGATGAAGAAAAACCCATCATGTCATTCTCGAATTTTATTGGAAATTTGATGACTGCATTCTACCTTCGCTTCGGGATGGGAGAACATGTTAAACCATCTCCGGCTCTCTATAGATTACAAATACGGTAGGCAAAAAATAATAGTTCAACAGGCATCTCCATCTCTAGCTCATCCATATTCTAGAGCACATATGCCCCTACCATGTGACCTCTGCCAATCGGTGTTACTTGTGAAGACGCCAAGTTGAAGTAGCTCATAATGGAATGGAAGAAATGGTGGAGTGAAACCAAAGATCATGCTCCATTGGCTGCTAGCAAATGGTGATGCAACCATCTGATGGCTTATTGGCTTGCTCAGTATAGTCTAAAGCATGTAGATGAACGCTATCTAGGAACTAGAAGTACACTACAACAAAAACAATCTTTTGCAACGTTCAAAAAAGGTTGTCGAAAACCTTTTGCAACATTTTTGAATATGTTGCAAATCTCGATGTTGTTGTAAAGTAGAAGGATATGCAAAATCAACCTAAATAAGCAAAATCAACTTGAGGACCGCGATGGCCTTCTTGGTGGCGGAGGCGACAATGGCGGAAGTGGAGAAGGACATGTATGGGCGGGCGGTGGTGACTTTGAGTGAGAGGCCATGGAAAGGAAGAAGTGGGAGGCGGTGGAAAGTGGGATTGAAAGAGATTTGAAGAAGAGAGGCATGAATAGAGGGTAGGGTTTGGGTTATTTTTGGTTTCTATTATTTCACTTCGTATATAATTTAATTTGGGATAAAACTTTTCGCAACGTTCATAAAATGTTGTCAAAAGTAAATTTTTCATAACGTTCAAAAAACGTTGTCAAAAGTGAACTCTTGGCAATGTTGCAAAAAATTAATTTTTTTGCAAAAATTAAAAAACATTTCAACAGTCAATAAATGTTGCAAAATGCTTTATATTGAGAGTTTCAATAACAAAGCGTGAACGTTGCTATATAATCAAATTTCAACAACATTCAAAAAACATTGCAAAAACTTAAACTTTTCGCAACATTTATAAAACGTTGCAAAATGCGACATTAGCAACATTTATTTAAAAAAATGTTGCGAAAGCTCAATTATGCTAGCCAATAGCAACATTCACTTGTTAAAATATTGCGATAGACCCTTTAACAACATTTAATCAATGAATGTTGTCTTTTGCATATTGCAACATTTTTGGTAGAGTTAACTCTAGTTCACAACATTGGTAGAAACGTGTATATTTATTTGTTTACAAAATTAATGGTCGTTTCAAATAACAATCTTAGAAAATATGATTTCTCCTCCCAAATATTTAAAGTAAATTCTAATATATGTGGCAGCCTAAATGAATTGATGCATTCAATCAACATTCAACAATACATAACAAATGTCCAATGAAGTACAAAAGTATTTATTTTCAAAGGCGATAAAGTTTCCTAAATCAACCGAGCAACAATTTTTTCATTGTGTGTGGGTGAGGGAAAACATTTATAACAATTAATTGCAAATGGAAAAAGGGAAAGAATTAAGAGGTGTAAATTATGTGTCTCTCTTGTTTCAGTAAAATGAAGGAATTTGAAAATAGATATACGAGTGACGTAATAAAAAGTGAAAAATCTTATCGTTTGTGCAAGTTTTTTGGAATCGAAAAATCTAGTTCAACACCATCAAGAGCAATAAAATTACAGTAAGAAAATAAAATATAAAAAAACAAGCACGATTTATAGACGTTCGCTTCAGTATCAAATTATGTCTTCATTCTTTACTGTAATAATTCATTATAATAAAAAGAAATTTACCGAAGATCTATGTTGCTGTGCCTATTTTCTCTATCCTTTCTATTTTTAACAATAATTCTGAACCCTAGTGATGGATGGATCTCTCTCTCTCTCTCTCTCTCTCTCATTAGGATAAAATCGAAATCAATTGTGAAATTTCTAAAGTATCTTTAATAAAAATTAAGGAATTGGACTCCGCATAGCGATAATAATTGGGTACCACAATTTAACAGATTTTAGATCTAGAGTCTATTTGAGCTTCATTAAAAGGTTAAGAATGCATTTTAGAATAGTATATTGATGGAAAATACGTGGTTAGAAAAAAAATGTGAATATATATGTAATATTATTTTATTAAATAATATGTGTTTGAAAAGACGAAGAAAAATATATTTTAAAAAAATGAGAATCAAACAAGGGAATACTGAAATACAACCTAGAATGGGATTGAATAGGTCGTGTCTATCAATTTAAAATAATAATAATAATAATAACAACTTTTCAGCAAGTGTCAAAACTACAAGGGTTATTGTTTATCAGAATATTTACACATTTATAATCAACATTGGGGAAACGTCGAAATTCACTAGAAACGGATGTAATAATCAAAAGTTTTTTGGCTATTCAAAATTTCTACCCTGAAATAATATTTATAGCAAAAACATAAAATGAATTACAAGACATAAAAATTCCTATTTTTTCTCCCACGATCATGAACTAGAGCAAGGCCCGGCCCGATTGCGTTCATCACCAAAAATAAAGGAGAACTTATTGAATTTTTTTCGAGTACGAGAACTGTCGTAAACCAAGAGCAACTCCAGCACCAGGCCTTGACGTTAAGAACAATTTAGATGGCTTCAAGGTTATTTCATGCTCATTCTCTGCTATATCCAAACAAACTATGGGGAAATTTGTGTGTTTCTATCAAAGTTGGGTGGCTACGAGAATGTCGAGTTTTAAATATATCGAGCTGCATGTCCGACGCCACAAATCATCAATAACTCAAATTTTCCAAAATGAAATATGCAAGCACATCGAGAAAGATTGTATGTCGAAAATCATTCGTTATATATATGCACAATAAGGTAAAGATTGGACATTAAATGATGGGTTAAAGTTTTGGCGCTCGTTTATTTTCAGTCTAATGTACCAAACATATCATATTATCATATAAGTGGATTTAAATTTTAGTAGTCGCATAATTGATATATATTGAAATAGATAAAACTAAACATGATAAATGAGAGTAGGTTATAAATAGTGGTCCCTCGTCAAGCTCACTTATTCTGAGTATAGTGTACCAAACATATTGGGGTAACGAGTAGGTGTTCAAAGAAGAGGAATGAATAAGTATTTCACCTGCGCCAACAACAACAACAATAAATTGCAGCTGCTTTCAATTCAGTGTTGGGGCGTGAACCCATTTATTAGGATTTTAAATGTTGCTTGCAGCTCTATACCGACACCCGCTTCAAGTGTGCAGAAGAAACACAGGATTAATTGGATACCACAAAATAATTAACTATCAGTAGAGGTGGCAATGGTCCCAGTCCTCCGTTAGCTGGAGGGCGGATCAACCTGTAAAAACTTGGCAAGCAGGCAGCCCGGCCAATATATTAACCGACCCAGGGCCAAGTCGAGCTGCATATCCAGAGGCAAGTGGGTCATAAGGGCTGGTTCCTCGATCAATAGGCCAGCCCGTTGCTACCCCTAACTATCAGATCAATTTTCCACAAAACAAACATAACTTTTCTGCTTCCATTTTGGAAAAGTGGGTTCTTCCCATTTCAAGAGTGAGCTACCAAAAATACCTCTCAAAACATAACCCGCATCCAAGACGTGTGAAGGTCTATGACAAAACGGGCTAATTCTATCGAGTGAGAATTCCCATGAATCAAAACTAAAAGTTCGAGGACTCACTAGAAAAACAGAACGAAAACTAGTTGTATTTCACAAAGTTTAGCAGTATTTCCTTTTCTCGTCCGAACTATGAGGAACTTCGCTTTTTTTTACTGTGGTATAATTGGAATACCTAAGGCTCAATGCCTAGTACAAATTACTTTCTTTGAAACATACAGTATATAATACAATTAACCCCTTCCAAGTCTTTCACCTTGATAATATTTTTTGAGGAAAGTTTTCACCTTGATATTCTGGTTTTGCCATGCCTCTGATCAAAAGATAATTCCACGAGCAGAGATTCAATTTGGAGTCAACCAGAGCTCCTCCAAAATCGATTAATGAGCTGAGAAGGGATCAGGAATCAGTATAATAGGCCAGCAATTAACATATCAAACTTAAGAATCACAAAGGTATAATTCTGCCAAACATCAATATAAGCAAAGAAAAGACGGTAACAGCCTCCTTATGATTAAGTGCAGAGTAGAGAATTTTTCAGTCCTACAGGTCACTTAAAAAGTGAAAGAACCATACGACTTGAACCACTCCTAAATTATACTCGAATAGACTTTCTTCAGTGTCATTATACTTGAATAGCGTAGCATCCATATCTTGCTAGGCTATAGCTTAATGTGAAAAGGTAACAATAAATACATGCATGCTAGGCTCCATATCCTCCATGTGCACACCATTCATGCAGTCATAATTCCTACACATTAATGCACTGAAATATATCGAAAATGTAATGAGGGTCAAGCCCACTCTGCACTCATTTACAAAGTTTAACGTGATCTTGACGATTAAGTTTGTAATCATACTAAACTGAAGACAGGCTTCGTATAACATAAGCAGTACAATAAGAAATCATAACTAAGCCCCAGCAGAATGTAATCATTTTGACATCACATGTGCAGACGGAGAAAAATATAGCAAATTGAAATAGAAAGCTAAGGCTAACTTACCAGAATAGGATACTGTAGAACCCATCCAAATACTGGAATCTGATAAATGAAGACCTTGATAGACGGCCAAAAACCACTGAGTAAAACACAAAGGAAAATACTTACGAGCAGAAGATATATCACGCCAGACCAAATATATTAACAAAAAAGCAACTCAGCAAAATCAAGAACCTAACTTACCTAAAAAGGACTATGCAGCCATACATTTCAACCATTATACCAACTACTGGCCAACGAACGAATAAAAAGAATATCCCGAGCAGAAATGCAATAGAACCCTAAAGGATGAGAAGAAAGAGAGACAGAAGAGAGTGAGTAAAATATGAAACATCCATCTCCATTCAAACAGCTAGTTCAACACCCTTAACTCAAGCACGCAGTGTCTTGAGCAAACTAAAATCAACTAGAAGGCTTTGTTACGCAACAAATATGTAATGAAGGACTAAACTCGTATACAAACTGTGGGTAAATTTTACATGACTTGATAAATGGAAGGTGGAGTCAAGAAAAATTAAAGGAAACACTTATTTATCTATAATATATTAAATATCGCATCAAGTGAATCATTTTTTTGACAATTTTAACCCTACTACAATTCAATTGTTTCAATAATATCTTACTTTTCGTTTTTCAATATGTAATAAATACTACAAAATCATTGTCATGTATGAATTTCGTTTTATTAATTCTTAATTAATTAATATTCACATTAATCTTGACTCAATGAATTTTGACATAATGAATATTGATATACATGAATCTAAAGTTATTATAGACGAATTTATTTCTATTCATGTATCTAGAAATTTTAATGGGTGTTTAAATTCATGTAATAGCAATTAATTATTATATACCAAATGTAGTATAAAAAGGTGTTCTTGTAGTATTTTATCAACACAAAAAATTTGAATCATAGAAGTTGAATTTTGAAAGTACAATTTTATTTTCTTCAATTTCTATCCTAAATTTTATTTTCTTTGGCTCATTTGAGACTCATCAAATTTTCCCAACGAATTGGTATCAAATATTACTTTTACATCACTTATAAAATATACAGAATAACATGCAATGCATGTTCAACTCTGACTAGTATATAGCAAATATCATGTTATTATTACAATGAAAGAGCAATTGTTTAGCAATATGACAAAAGTTGAATACTGACATTGACACCTTTATGCAATGATATAAGAGAGTAGTCTCTTTCCCAGAACACTTTATAATAAAACTCTAACCTCACAAAATTTCCATAACTAACATAGAAAAGAATAAATAAGGGCATTCATTGTTGCCACATAGTCGATTATATTTGCAAATGCTTCATAAGAGAAGCATGTCGAAATTCCAGACATGTACACCTCACAAGCTTATCTAAAAGCTAACAGGTATTTTATACATTGTCACAAGTACCTTATAGTTGCTTCTGTTTGTGAACAGATTCAATGTGGAACGCCAACCAAGTAAAAGGACTACGCCAGCCAACCAAAATATCTAATTAAAAATAATAATAATAATGATAATAATCAGAGACTCATTTGACTTTTTACTTTTAAAAAATAATTTTAATAAGAACAGTGTCTTACATTACCAAGAGCTAGCAAACCTCTGTCGAAAAAGAGAATTATGCCAAGAAAGGAGAAGAAGATACCAAAACCGATGAGACCCAGGCCAATCTCTGCAAGTATTAAACAATATTACCATTGTTAGCGACAAAACATGAATTAATGTAACAAGAATAAACATCGACACTAACATTTTTGAATATGCATCAGCAGAAGAGAACACATCAGCTCTACCAGCCACAGGTCTCAAGTGAGTATCTAGAGAAGTGGTTTGCTAATAAAATACTCAACTAGGTTGGACAAACAATCAGGCCTTTTCAGTTTATCAGAGTAGATACACGGCAAATGTACTGAAAATGATTATCAAAACATCAAAATACATTACAGATTTCCAAACACAATTGTAAGATAAGCAGAAGTCAATTGTAGGCGCATCTGTTTTCGAGGTGTGTTTTCATTCAAGTTATCACTTATCACTAATGAACTCCATCAGAAAACTGCTTACAGATATTGCAAATCTACTAAGCTAGCCAAATTAAAGAGAAGGCATGACATCACCTGATCAAAGAGAGAAGAATGAATGACTAAAAGATTCAATGGTTCAGTCTATTGGATCTACATCATTTACCAGGTATCTTCAAATAAATCGGCTCCAGAAGAGGTTGACTTTCATTATCACTACAGCAGAATCACCCGTTTCACTAGTTGGTGTGATTAACCAAGTTACGGCAAAAGTATTAACTGACTCATTATATTGATATAGTTTGCCAAGTACATTTTTAAAGAGAAAAACTCAACTGCACTACAGATCAGTTCTTTTTTATCAAATTCACCTTTCAAATACTTCTAACTGAAATTCATAAAGATATGTAGTTGATTGAAAAGGAAGAAAAAATTGTGTTTAAAGCACTTATATCAAAATATTTTTATACACCCTGAACATTAATTTTTCCAATCCACTATGCTAAGATGCTAATTGTACAACTAGAATGTAAAAATTACCGTTACCAACTGATGTGTGATGCCACATCACCGGTGTGAAGAATTGTCAGAACAGTTACTTAAGGGAAAAAGACTCAAATAAGCACCATCTCATTGTCTTCCTTACCAACTTCTTCAATACCTACCACAAGAACCCTACTACTAAAAATACTACCACCATCAATCTTCAGCGAAATCAATATTTTTTTTCAAGTCAGAAGGCCGGTTACACCACCAAATAATCAACTTCCATAAACCAGAAACCCAACACCATCGGTATCACCACAACCACACAAAATGAAAACCTACAACACCACACTATCCCAAAGTCAAAATTTAAAACTACATTCACATGTGATATAGGATTTCGACTTCCACAAATTAGATCCATTAAAACTTTGATCTTATATCTAGTGGTGAATAATGATGTTGCTTCATAGCATTCATCCAATAGGAAGTTGGTAATAATTATGGTGGTAGAATCATACTGATTAGAAGTGAGGCGATGCATAATCTTCAGTGAGGGAATTAGTGAAGCTGGCGGGGTAGGGCTCTGTTTATACCTTGTTGGTGACAAACTGAGCAACTAGCAGACATGATGGGGGGTGGTGTCCTGACTACTTTCTGAAGGCATGTGTGGGAGTGGGTTTTAGAGCGGAATTTGGCTTGAACATTAAAGAACAGTGATGGTTTAATCATTTTAATATCTCAATTAATCATAATCACTTCTTAAGTTGGTGTTGTAGCTGGGACATGATGACCGTGTGTGATGCCACAGAGGTAAGTAAGGTTTACTTTGTACACTTCAACGAGGCATTTCTTGTTAAATTCAATAAACATCAATAACTATAGTATGTTTAAGAATCTAATTCTGAAATTTCCATTGCACACAAAAAGGAAACTAAAATGTTTGGTTCAGCTTGTTCGCCATTTATATGACAAGAAATTATGAATCTACTCAGGGCTCAGCATGAATAAAGATCTACAAACAACAGAGACTAAATATACGCTTCCATTCCCCACAGAAACTTATTAGCATATGAAGAAATTGAAATTAAACGATCATTTTTTAACCTAAATAAATAATGCCAAAAGTTTTATTGTTTAATTAAAATGTGACCCCAGATTCTCCTCAATGCATCCTTGTACGTAAGTTAGAAGAAACCCACGATTGCTATATTACAGCAGGAAGAGGGGGGGTTTAAAGTAAAGGAAAAATGAATACTCACTTTTTTGTTCAGTTAATTCATAAACCATCTTGCCGATGCCTTAATTCCTTCGCTAACCAAATCGAAAAGGGCTTCTCAAACTGCAATAATCATCGAATAAATGTTAAAAATTTCAATTGCATAATCAATTTTGAGAGAAATACCTAGAGAGGGGAAGGAGAATCGCCACAGGAGTTGTGCTTTATATCTTATGCTAGATTTTGAACCTTGTCCGACTTTATACTTCCTTCTATTTGTTCGATTTACATTCCCCAATTTCATTTACATTTTTTTGTTTTTTGCTTTTTTGGCATTTTTCTACTTCTAGGTGTGTTTATAAACAATCAAGCCAATTCTGTCCAGGGCTCGTTTGGCATTGATATTTGTTTTTGCATTTTGTCCCCATTTTGCCCCGTTAAATTTATAATATATTTTCCTTTTTTTTTTTTAATCACATATTTTATTTAATAAAATAATATTACACATGAACCAAAAAAAAATTCTTTTCTTTCAACCACACATTCCCAAAAAAAATACTATTTCAAAAATTATAACATCAAATAATGGACGCCAAACGACGGGAGTTATTATAAAAGAGTCTTTTTTTTTTTTTAATGAAGTTACCTTAATTTTAATTTAAAAACTAATTTTTAAAAGAGTTTTCCATTTTGGAAGTTGTTTTAAAGAAATGCACATTAGACTAGTTTTCTATGAAACATCTTCTAAATAGAAAAAAAAATCATAAAATTAGTAAAAATTGGTTCAAAAACAACTTTCGGATCTCAAAAGATCTTTTTGATTGCACAAAAGCCATGTCAAATGGCTTCGTACACATTTTGAGGATCATAAATACTACCTATTTAATTCATTATATATTTCTATCTATTTATATTTTTCAAAATTGTCTTAACAGACCAAGGCCTAGCAAATCATTGGCTCGACTTCGAGTATCTTTGAAGAGTCACTTCGGAATAAAATAATGATTGTGGTTCAAAAAATTAAGGGTAAGAATTTGCTATTTTCAAATTGTTTTCAGTTTTCTATTTTGCAAAACTGAAACGTATTTGATTTTGTAATTCCGAAAACATATTTTTGAAAATAAGGATAAACTTATAACATAAAATCTAAAATGCATTTTTAACATTTTGAGTGTGTTAGTGAAAATTCTTAAAACGCTCAAAATAGAGAACCCAAGCGTTTGAGTAAAATTTTTATTCAAATAAATTTATTTTTATATTTTATATTTTAAGATACAAACAAATTTAAAATTTTTAAAAAAAATCAAGCAAAATTAATTCAAAAACTACAAATTGAAAATTTCTAAAAAATAAAAATAACAAAAATAATTAAAGCTCTTAATAATTATTTACATAAAAATACTAAAAAATATTTAATTGATCACAAATAAAAAATTTATTAGTTCATGTTATTAATCTTTATTTTTATTTCCTATATATTTAACTTAATTTATTATTTCTTTTATTTTACCTTTGTAGCGAGAAAAATATTATAAAATTCACCAAATTAAAATGTATATATTACTTAATAATATATTAATACAAAATTATTCTCTTTTTATTGAATAATAAAATTTCATAAACAATTTTTAAAAATTTCAAATCAAACGTGTCTTTTATTTTTCTATTTTGAGAAATAATTTATTAAAATAAAAAATCAAATCTGTTTTTAGCAATTTTAAAACAAGCATTTAGAACAAAAAATTGAAAATGTCTCAAAATTCGTAACTAAAATACAAATCAAACGGGCCCTAAATGTTTGAATTAATTGATGACCTAGTTTGTAGTCCCATCTCGTTGGGAAATTGAGGGGTGAGAACAAGGAATATCACTTCCCGCTCTCTCTTTTTCATTTTAAATTATGTTATTGTTTGATAGAAATTATAATCTATATTTTTATTGAAGTTAAAGTCAACAATTCATTTTAACCACATATTTAATGGGATACACAACTTTTCAAATACATATTTCATTAACATTTATAAAAATCAGATAAAAATCTTCACCAAGCTATGGCTATATTTTTAAATTTCAATCGTAATTAAAAAAGAAAATAAAAATAAGTAATCAGAATAGGAAATTATGATATTTAGCATATTTTTCATCCCCATTTTTTTCAAAATATATTTTTCTCTCTTCTTTTCTACTACATATTTTTCAGTAAAATAATATTACACACAAATCAAAAATATTTTATTATTTTTTAATCACATATTTTCAATTAATTTACTATTTCAAAATACATTCTATACAAAAATGGAGATCAAATAGGCTCTTAATTGTCTAGAACTTTTTGACTGGGTTGTTGTCATTCTTAATTCCAATGTGTAATTCTTGTTTTAGTTTCGAGAAGTAAAAATGATAGGGAATCGTGTTTCCTAAATTGAGTTTGATAAAGTTCATCTTATTAAATATATGGTTTTAGATGGCACTGACAATTTTTTTATTTTTGTCAAAAAAATAAAAAAAATAAAAAAATTTGTTATTAGGTAACTTTTTACCCTTTTTATATGTATGTTATTATCATTTTCTTTTCTTCTCATTTAAATTTAGGGAATAATATGTTATGAGCATACTATAACGCTTTGTCATCAAGGTTGCCGACGTGGAACCCAATCTAAAGTACAACCAAATGCCCACACTCCACATCACCAAAGTGGCGGAGTGGAGGCAACCCAGCCAAAGCATTTACTCTTCAACCAAAGTGAAGATATCTCTCGATCAGAAATGCGATTAACTGTTTTATCCGAAACTAATACACGATGCCGAAGCCCATATTGTCGAGGTAGATACCTCGTAGCCATCTACGAGTATCTCCCAAGAGATCATCTACAAAAGGATTTGGTGAAAATGACTGACGTGACATCTTGCAGCAAATAAATGTTAAATCATGTCAGCCCACTACCTAGACATACTAACATAGGCCATAGTGTGACTATTTTTCAGATAACATCAAATGTCATAGATCTCAAGATCTTGGAGGTAGCGCCTATAATGGGATGCCTGGACTGTTAAGACGAAGACACACACTTCTTCATCTAACGACTATCAAATCATCTTTATTATTATAAAATGTCATAACTATTATCATTTGAAGGTAATGCAAATATAAACACCACAAACTTTGCACGATCATCTTTGTCGTTTTACTTTCATATACAACCTCGCGTCTGAACACTTGAGTAACTCATGGAGTGTCCACTAAGTATATGATTTGAAAGTATATGATTTGACACATGATGACAAGAAGCATGAAACAAACAAATTGAATATAATTTTCGTTTATTCTTTTATGACTCGTAAGTTTAATTTATTGGAGGTCAAGCCGAGTAATTCTCTTTACTTTATAATGATATTAATAAAATAGGTCATTACAAGTGATTTTACTTTTAAAAAAACATTAAAAAGTTAACAATGATAAGAGTAATATTGGATTCACAAAACTGAAATTGGAATTCCAAATTAAACCATTTGATACTCACCCAACAACATTTTGTTACAATCCAACATTAGACCATTCTCTCTTAACAACTACCCGAAAATCGTTATCCTAAAGTCCATTTTCTTCTCTTCGGTAACATTAAGTCAAAATCAAGTTAATAACTTCACTCATGCACCTCTTGGCGCCGTTTTCGATCCAAGAAGGCTAATTAAATTATTTTTAAAAATTAATTTCTTTGTTGAAATTGTGGTCGACTGGTTTCCAAAAATTTAAATTAAAAAATAATAATAATATCGTGCTAAGATTGATAAAGAAAGAGTAACCGCGAGACATAAAAATGTATTGAATGATTCTTTCTACAATACGAGCAAATGACTTGGGGAATGACCACATGTTTACTCCTTGATTGTTGTCAATTTTCGCATGAACACATGTTCTAATTGTCTGCACCATAGGATAAATCCGTTATATTGTCCCATCAAGAAAAATTTATCCATCCAAAATAATTAAAAAAGTGCTTATACCTTCTGAAAAATAATTCATTATGTAGAAGAAGCCTCTGCACTGGATCATGTTCTTGTAAATGAAATGTCAATGGTCCACTATTTCTTTATTACCAACTTTATCGTATTCTAAGAAATTGATTATGCAAGTATTGAAAAGGGTTGAAGAAGACGAAATTCAAAAAAAGTATTTGATCATATTTGACTAAGTTTAATATATAGCACTATTTACATTCGACATATCAGCTTTAAAAGTTAATTTTAAGTAACTTATTTTACATGAACTTTTCTTCGAAAGTGACTTTGTGAGAAAATTATAGTGCAAAATGTAATGATTTTAGTCTTAACTTACTTTTTTCTCTCTTTCAAAGCTTAACCAAGCATGAAACGCTTTTTGAACAAACAACTTATTGTAATTGTTGACACATGACATGCCCAAGTAAACTTATAATCAGCATGACGATCTAGCTTAGTCTTAACGTGAAAAATATTGTATTATATATATATATATCCACTTTTGGATCAAACTTGTTCTTTAGCTAACTTTCGCTCGAAGTCTCCACTTCTTATAATTATTTTTCCCCAAATGATAGGTTGACAAATACAAAATAATTAGTCTCGAAATGTTTTTTATTGTCTTTTAATCAAGATTTGGTTTTTAGTACAAATTTAATATTCTGATTTATATGCGGAAGAACGAAAAAAAAAATATTTCTCAATCAATTTGTGCATTGATATTAAGGAGAGGGCGATAATGTCGGGTGTGTGAACTCATGATGCACCTAAATATAAGTTCACTCACATGGCCACGCAGAATTTTTTTTCTTGGATCGTACTATAATTTATTTATTAGTTTCTATGATTTTGTGGGATTAGTATCTTACTATCTTGAAGTTAAAAGTCCAATTAAAACACTAGCTAGAATGTCTAAAATTCCTTGAATATATGCAATTAATTTATCACATTTAAGTACCATTGCACTATGTTGGACAACCGACAAATTAAAATTTCATATCACTGTTGGGTTTTGATACCCAATAAATCCGAGCGTTGATGTAAAATCGATGTTGGATAAGTTTAATATCGACATCACAATTATTCGGACCGATCCTATAACCTACTTGGCCCATTTGAAGTACCCTAATTGTGTTAGTGTTACTCATGGCCAGACTAAACGGATCGATCCTATAACCTACTTGAACCATTTGAAGTAACCTAATTGTGTTAATATTACTCATGACCCGACCCATTATTTTGGAAGGCTTCTCGGTTGAAAGTCCATTTGTTGTTATCTTTTGGACCTCTATTCTTGACCTAAAGCCTACTTTCTTGGCTCATATAAGTGGGTCAGTTTTCTTGTGTTTTGCAGTGTGGGAGTGTTGTGTGATAGCCGTGTGATTCAAAGGAAAAGGAAGCTCCCTCTTTGTTGGCTTCGTGCTTTGGCTTCGTGCCGATTGGGGATCCGTTTTCTCTCTTCTTCCTA
Source organism: Fraxinus quadrangulata (assembly GCA_903798255.1). NCBI lineage: Eukaryota > Viridiplantae > Streptophyta > Magnoliopsida > Lamiales > Oleaceae > Fraxinus > Fraxinus quadrangulata. The sequence continues at coordinate 60,386 of CAIGRB010160930.1, forward strand.
AGCCTTAGTGTCTGTTCTTTGAAGGCTACCATAATCTCCACACCGAGCCCTCTTTGCGGGCAAAACCGTGAGCAACCGGTTGAGGAGTATTGGTTTGGGATTTGGTCGATCTTTATGGTGTCGATTTGGTGTTGACTGGCCCCGGATCTTTGGTTGACTGGAACCCAAATTCTTACAAACACTTTTGGCTTTAATGAATTTGGATAATCCTTACCTCACAATCACGAGGGATTTACTTACAAAGGAGGGAATTTGTACTTTTCTACCGATTAGAATTTGAATAACGGATAGACCAGGAGATTGGATTACTTCTTCGTTCTTGGATTTTCAAAATAATGTAAAAAGAAATAGTTCAAATCATACTACTTTACTCAGACATGTTCAACAAAAGTCGACGTGTTTCGAATTAGGCTCAAGTTGATTATAAATTTTGAGTGTTTATTGAAGGGTTTTTCCAAAGATCAAAAAACTCTTTTTAGTCATCAAAGGTGATTTAGTTACAAAACATTTTTAATGTCTCAAGAAAAATGTTATATTACAGTTCTCCTACAATTTCAAAATTTCATGAATTTTCGGTTGGGACATCAATCTTGTTCAAAATTCAAATTCCGAATTCAATACTAACATGTAATTCGGAGATTCAAGGTCAAATGGTGATCCAAATTTCATGAGACAAATTGTTACCCAAAATCTAGTTGTTCATGGATTCAAGAAAAGAAAAATATAGGTATTTCAAAAGTTTCAAAGAAAGAACAAGAAAAACAAACAATTTTCTTACAGAAAAATCAAGATTGTTAATTGTGTTTTCTCAATACGCCAGAGAAATTAGCAATTATTTCAGGAAAAATTATTTCTTTCACAGAATCAATTTCAAAGAAATCTAAATCTAAATCAAGTTCTTCTCAAACAAGATCAGGTTCAGAAACTGACTATACTCAGAGTAATGAAGATGATTACTTTGGAATAGACATTGATGAACAAGAAAATATTCAAAAAAATTCAAAATAACTACATGGACTCAGTTATTTGGACAAATACCGACAATATAGGGTTCATGCTTCAAGAGATACTTTATTCAAATTAAGTCTTCCACCTCAAAAGTTGTTCTTACCAGCATTACCTTCAACCAAGATAAATAATAATAAAATTTTAATAAAGGAGATTCCATTTTAATCAATTTTATTAAAATCACTTTATAAAAGTTGATACATTATTTCAAAAAAGAAGATGCCAACAAAATACAAATGGGAGACATCATTGTCCATCAAAACTATTCAAGATTCTTCAATATAATTCAGTAAAGATTTCTAGTCAAGAACTTCAAATATAAATCAAGATCAAGACGAAAGTTCTCCTTAAGAGTTTTTTAGCGGGGAAAAAACTTTTTCAAGAAATTTAGAAATATTTTTTGTAATTTTGTAATTTTCTTTACAAATATTTGTATTCAAATCTTGTAATTCAAAATTTTCTGAAGGGTATAGTGATTGTACTATTATAGGTACAATGTCGAGGGAAATCCCGATTACCTTGGAGCCTGCTAAATAGCGTTGGGCAGCTTGTGAAGTCGAAAGAGAGCGTAGGGTGGTCTCATTGTAGGTTGGATTGGATTCAATCTATTCCAAACACATTATGTCTACAGTGGTATGTTATTGTAATTTTATTTTATTCAAAATATTTCTTTAATTTCTAACTGGTTTAGGGGATCTGATAGTTCTAGAAATAGAAATGAAAATCTTTCAAACACTTTTCAAGATGAAGAATAAATAGATCAAGATCACGCATATGCATCTGAATCTTCTATAGATTCATTCAATTCTCATGAATTTCAAATTGCAAAAAATAAACAAAAATTGCATAACTGAACTATTTCAAAGGAAGACAAGAAATATATCTATGAAATAGGAAAGTATGATTTTACTCAAGATTATGTTATTAAAACTTTTGAGCAAACTATTGCTATCAAAAATCAATCATCACAAATAAATTTATTTTCAAAAGATGTTATTCAAACCCATAGAAGAAAATTTAAATATCTTCATGTTGGACTTATTCAAATTGCTATTAAACCACTGTTTGGACTTGGTTTAAATATTCCCATTCTCTTAACTCTCAGAGATAAAAAATTTCTCAAATTTGAACATTCATTAGTTTTTGTTTTAAAATCAAATTTATAAAGTGGTCCGATTTTTTCAAATTGTTATCCAAATTTTACAATCAATCTTGATCTTCATATTCAAACAAAGAACTTTGATATTGATGATCATTCAAAATCATTTGCTTTAATATAACAGCTTTAAAAGTTAATTTTAAGTTACTTATTTTACATGAACTTTTCTTCGAAAGTGACTTTGTGAGAAAATTATAGTGCAAAATGTAATAATTTTAGTCTTAACTTACTTTTTTCTCTCTTTCAAAGCTTAACCAAGCATGACATGTTTTTTGAACAAACAACTTATTGTAATTGTTGACACATGACATGCCCAAGTAAACTTATAATCAGCATGACGATCTAGCTTAGTCTTAACGTGAAAAATATTGTGTATATATATATATATATATATGAATATATCCACTTTGGGATCAAACTCGTTCTTTAGCTAACTTTCGCTCGAAGCTCCACTTCTTATAATTATTTTTCCCCAAATGATAGGTTGACAAATACAAAATAATTAGTCTCGAAATGTTTTTTATTTTCTTTTAATCAAGATTTGGTTGTTAGTACAAATTTAATATTCTGATTTATAAGCGGAAGAACGAAAAAAAAAAATTCTCAATCAATTTGTCCATTGTTATTAACGAGAGGACGATGATGTCGGGTGTATGAACTCATGAAGCACCTAAATATAAGTTCACTCACATGGCCACGCAGAATTTTTTTCTTGGATTGTACTATAATTTATTTATTAGTTTCTATGATTTTGTGGGATTAGCATCTTACTATCTTGAAGTTAAAAGTCTAATTAAAACACTAGCTAGAATGTCTAAAATTCCTTGAATATATGTAATTAATTTATCACATTTAAGTACCATTGAACTATGTTGGACAACCGACAAATTAAAATTTCGTATAACACTGTTGGGTTTTGATACCCATGTTGGATAAATTAAATATCGATATTACAATTATTCGGATCGATCCTATAACCTACTTGGACCATTTGAAGTAATCTAATTGTGTTAATATTACTCATGGCCCGACTCATTACCTTGGAAGGCTTCTCGGTTGAAGGCCCATTTGTTGTTATCTTTCGGGCTTCTATTCTTGACCTAAAGCCCACTTTCTTGGCTCATATAAGTGGTTCGGTTTTCTTGTGTTTTGCAGTGTGGGAGAGTTGTGTGGTAGCCGTGTGATTCAAAGGAAAAGGAAGCTCCCTCTTTGTTGGCTTCGTGCTTTGGCTTTGTGCCGGTTGGGGATCCATTTTCTCTCTTCTTCCTAAGCCTTGGTGGTTGTTCTTTGAGGCTACCATCATCTCCACACCGAACCCTCTTTGTGGGCAAAACCGTGAGCAACCGGTTGAGGAGTATTGGTTTGGGATTTGGTCGATCTTTGTGGTGTCGATTTGGTGTTGACTGAGCTCGGATCTTTGGTTGACTAGAACCCAAATTCTTACAAAGACTTTTGGCTTTAATGAATTTGGATAATCCCTACCTTACAATCACAAGGGATTTACTTACAAAGGGGGATTTTGTACATTTCTATCGATTAGAATTTGAATAGCGGATATAAGACCAGGAGATTGGATTACATATTCGTTCTTGGATTTTCAAAATAATGTAAAAAGAAATGGTTCAAATCATACTACTTTACTCGGACATGTTCGACAAAAGTCGACGTGTTTCGAATTAGGCTCAAGTTGATTATAAATTTTGAGTGTATATTGAAGGGTTTTTCCAAAGCTTAAAAAACTCTTTTTAGCCGTCAAAGGTGATTTAGTTACAAAACATTTTTAAAGTCTCAAGAAAATGTTATATTAGAGTTCGCTTACAATTTCAAAATTTCATGAATTTTCTGTTGGGACTTCAATCTTGTTCAAAATTCAAATTCCGAATCAATACTAACATGTAATTCGGAGATTCAAGGTCAAATGGTGATCCCAATTTCATGAGACAAATTGTTACCCAAAATCTATTTGTTCATGGATTCAAGAAAAGAAAAATGTAGGTATTTCAAAAGTTTCAAAGAAAGAACAGGAAAAACAAACTAATTTTCTTACAGAAAAATCAAGATTATTAACTATGTTTTCTCAATACGCCTGAGGAATTAGCAATTATTTCAGGAAAAATTATTTCTTTGACGGAATCAACTTCAAAGAAATCAAATCTAAATCAAGTTCTTCTTAAACTAGATCAGGTTCAGAAACTAACTATACTCAGAGTAATGAAGATGATTACTTTGGAATAGACATTGATGAACTTATTGTTCAAGACAATACTCAAAAGAATTCAAAATGACTACATGGACCTAGTTATTTGGATGAATACCGACGATATAGGGTTCATGCTTCAAGAGATACTTTATTCAAATTAAGTCTTCCACCTCAAAAGTTGTTCTTATCTGCATTACCATCAATCAAGATAAATAATATAAAATTTTAATAAATGAGATTCCATTTTAATCAATTTTATTAAAATCACTTTATAAAAGTTAATACATTATTTCAAAAAAAAGAAGATGCCAACAAAATACAAATGGGAGACATCATCGTCCATCAAAACTATTCAAGATTCTTCAATATAATTCAATAAAGATTTCTGGTCAAGAACTTCAAATAAAAATCAAGATCAAGACAAAAGTTCTCCTTGAGAGTTTTTTAGCGGGGAAAAAACTTTTTCAAGAAATTTAGAAATGTTTTTTGTAATTTTCTTTACAAATATTTGTATTCAAATCTTGTAATTCAAAAATTTCTGAAGGGTATAGTGATTGTACTGTTATAGGTACAGTGTCAAGGGAAAACCCGGTTACCTTGGAGCCTACTGAATAGCGTTGGGCAACTTGTGAAGTCGAAAGAGAGCGTAGGGTGGTCTTGTTGTAGGTTGGATTGTATTCAGTCTATTCCAAACACATTGTGTCTACAGTGGTAAGTTATTGTAATTTCATTTTATTCAAAATTTGTCTTTAATTTCTAACTGGTTTAGGAGATCTGATAGTTCTAGAAATAGAAATGAAAATCTTTCAAACACTTTTCAAGATGAAGAATAAATAGATCAAGATCATGCATATGCATTTGAATCTTCTATAGATTCATTCAATTCTCATGAACTTCAAATTGCAAAAAATAAACAAAAATTGCATAATTGAACTATTTCAAAGGAAGACAAGAGTTATATCCATGAAATAGGAAAGTATGATTTTACTCAAGATTATGTTATTAAAACTTTTGAGCAAACTATTGCTATCAAAAATCAATCATCACAAATAAATTTATTTTCAAAAGATGTTATTCAAACCCAGAAGAAAATTTAAATATCTTTATGTTTGACTTATTAAAATTGCTGTTAAACCACTGTTTAGACTTGGTTTAAATATTCCCATTCTCTTAACTCTAAGAGATAAAAGATTTCTCAAATTTGAACATTCATTACTTTTTGTTTTAAAATCAAATTTATAAAGTGGTCCGATTTTTTCAAATTGTTATCCAAATTTTACAATCAATCTCAATGATAGAGCTATTCTTAATGGTCTTGATTTTCATATTCAAACAAAGAACTTTGATATTGATGATCATTCAAAATCATTTGCTTTAATATATCGAATATATTATAAGCTTATGAACAATCAACTCAATATTCAAGCTTTTCGATCATCTACAAGAGAAGAAAGCATTCTTGTAGAGGTTAACCCTCTTCATTCAAATACCATGATTCCTAAAAGGATATCATGGAATCTTCAATCCAGAGAATTATCTTCAATCCAGAGAATTATAATGGGATTTTGAGAATTGTCAAAACTCAATTCATACTCATGTTCGTAATATTCCTAAATTAATTATTTAATTTCATGATGGACATCTTGAAATGATTTTTGAAGATCTACATCAAAAGGTCTTCAATGGTCATATTCTTCCAGATCTGAACATAGATCTAAAATTCCTTTGCAAACTTCAAAGTTTTCAACTTCGTCTGAAAAACTTAAAAGTGTCAATTTTAATCCTAATATTCCTAAGACTCGGTACACATCTGACAAAGATGATGATTCAGAACATCTTGAATCTCCAACTTTGTCTGATATGTTACACAATCCATCTGAAAGGTTGGATAGTCAATGTAATGTTATTTATTCTACAATAGATAGAAGATATGATTTCTAAACTGACCAAACTCCTGTTATCAAAGTTTTTTTTTGTCATAATCTCAAAAATATGTTTTTAAAAACTGAAATTGAGTCTTTATGGAAAGAATTTTATAATTCTCTAGAAGATTTTAGTTTTTATGAATTGGCACATTTTGAAGTATTTGGTAAAAAGATTTCAAAGTCAAATCTATTTCAAAATACCCATATGAATAAAAAAAAAAATGGAAAACTCATTCAAGTCAAAATTTTCAACCTGAACATCTGCAAGAAATAGTTGTTTCTCATGGAAGCACCGAAATCATTGCATCCCCTCTTAAGAAAATTCCTCCTAAAATGTTATTAATAATTTACTCAAACACACGTAAAGTCATACAAAATACTTCTTGGATTTATCGCCAAACAACCAAAGGCTTTTTAATAAAAGTTCTACTCACAATAGCTGGGCTAAACGGACCCTTCTTCTGTTCTCTAAAGTATTTCTTAATGCCTACTTGGGAGTATTTTTTTTCATCGATTTTGGATGGAACCGTTTATGAGGGATTGAAAAAACTGGTACTTGTTAATTTTTTGGGCACCGATTTTGGATAATTTAAAAATCATCCAAAATCAATGTAGTGTAATTTTAAGCGATTCTTTCAATCGGCGGGTTTTGACCGTTTCTCATATTCTCTTATAATTTCATCTTTTATAAAATAATTATTTGCAACTAACTTATTTTGTTAAAACTAAATTGTAAATAAAATATATTAAATAAAAAATTATTTATCATACAAAAAAATTATATTATAATTAAAAAAT
>CAIGRB010160930.1:122085-129585 GCA_903798255.1 Fraxinus quadrangulata
AAAAAAAAAAAAAAAAAAAGACTAGATAAATATTGTGCCAATTTATATATGAATATGGATCTCATAACATAAAGAAAACTATTTTCGGTGTCCGTTAAATAAGCAATGGACCTAGTAGGAGCATACTTGGCAAGGGGAGATTATTCAATCATTACTTTCACAAGTCTTTGTAAATATAAGCACTTTGTGTAAACCTTTACTTTAATTATTTAAGATTTTCCCTCCTTCCCTTCACATTGGCTAAAAAATAATTAAAAAAAAAAAAAAAAACTAACTGCTTTGAAGAAAAAAGATGACTTACAGGTATACGAATATCAAGTTTTTCAAATCCATCTTGTCCAGTGATTTTGACTCTCAATTTCTTAGACCAGATCCCAGAGAAAGGACCCCCTGAATCATCTGCAACATATTCATTGTACACCTCAGGAGTTAATACTTCGACAACAGGATCTTCCTCACTTTGATTTCTCTTCTCCTGAGAAATGTGTTGAATGTTGTACGCATTGTTGCTTTCTGAGGAATAACCTGGTGTTTAAATAGAGATAGCACGCAAGAAATGGGTCCCTGAGGCCATTGCTCAAAAGGGGTACAGAATGTCATGATAGAAGGGAAGTAGCAATACTGCTTTGCATGCATGATTTTAAAAGCAAGCTAAAGCACTATTGACATAATTATCAATCTTTTGTAATGGGTTTATAGGAGGCTTACTGAACACTCGCTTTAACTTGACATTCTTACCCACTTATTAGCACGTTGGTTTTAACAAAAATGACATAAATAATTGGTTAATTCAAAAACGATATGAATTCTATATTAAAGATGATCCCAATATTTTGTCCAATCTATCAAAATATGTTTGGTAAGATCTTAGCAAGCTAAACAAGAAATTTTTTCAGGCTCAAAATTGTGCTAAAGTTTACTTGCCTCTTTCTAAAGGAAGTTGACTGGTTTTAGTGGCGTATTGCTTCTCTTCTTCATAATAGGTATTAAAACCTAAAATCTCCTTAATTTCTTCAAAAGACGGCATGCTTCCCGGAGAAGGTATACGGCCTCCTTTAATAGCCAACAATGCGTCCTGTATGACATATAAACAAGATTACTCAGCAGTTTTTCTAAAAAATATGCCACATTAATAAGAAGGGAAACAAGAGGCTGGTGGGCAGTGGAAGTTCATTTTTCAATTCGAAGAGATAAGATAGCAACTTAGCCAAATTCAAGAAGTCATGCACTGTAGAAAGAAAAGGGAATTCCTGCTAATCAGTTGGCCAAATACAGAATTCTATTTGATGTACGAACTTTACTCCAAATTGTTTGAGAGGTCAGCTCAGGATAAGTTTCAAGTTCCTCCTTGAATTAGGATTACGAAAATGTAGAGATTGTTCTTCTTTATCTGCCTGTATCTATTTCCCAAGTGCCACAAAATTATGAGAAGGTTGGGAATCCCAGGAGGAATTTTTACAAACGTACACATGCAACTTTGACAGATTTTAGAAGCCCTCATAAAAAAAGGAATCAGCTATAAGCAATTTTAAGGAGATATCCATTCATACTCTTGTTACTTGGACAGATTTTAGAAAACCCATAAAAAGGGGAATCAGGTATATTCAATTTAAAGGAGTTAAGGTCGCATGCATTTCTCCATTCATTTCTTGCTACTTTGATAAGATAAAACTCAAAAAGAGAACTAATTGAGCGCGAGGGGAAAAATAAACAAATACGACAACAAAATTACGGACGATTTTTCAGCTTATGAATTTCATATTTATGTTTAGTTATTTAAACTTGTTGAATACCCTTTGTCAACAACATAGAGCTTGTTACCTGCATTGCACGAATAGATACACCCATTAAAGACAGTGGATATGCTACGAGTTTGTATCCAATATCCTCGAGATCAATCGGACTCAGTATTGGGGTCCTCCCCCCTCCTTCAAGCATGTTGGCCTGGACAGAATTTAAAAGCTTTTCAGTGAAGTTCATGAAACTGCCTAAGATTTCTTCCATTGCACAAGAAGAAATACTGTTCAGGAGTTAGTACTATATTCCTGGTAAAGAAAGATCTTGTTGCTTCTTCAGCAATTTTTGATCCCTAGTACAAGTGTACATCATTTAACAGTACAGAGAAAAAAGATAGAAGATCACTTATAGTTATGGTAAGTGCAAGTACTCCACCACATGCTGAAATGATTTACATGTCAGGCACCAAAATTAGGTATATCAGTTCTTCTAGAGGAACTTGAGAATAGCTCTTTGTAAAACACCGAATCCTAAAATTGCTCATCTATGCTAAATTTCAGACCTGAATAGGTGGAAAAAGGACGTGCATACCATTTTTGGAACCAATGGAGAGACCTCACAGAAGGCTTTCATCTCTTCTTTGGAAGCAAGAGCATCAATGAATAGTACATCAGCTCCTGCATCGGCAAGAGCCCGTGACCTCCAGAGTGCCTCCTCCAAGGATATGGCTTGACGAGAGTCAGTTCGTGCCACTATAACAATGTCAGAGCCGCACTCTTTCCGGGCATCAACAGCAGCTTTTATTTTCATTATTGCTTCCTCTCTAGACACAACTTTTCGACCACTTGTATGACCACAAGCTTTGGGAGAAACCTTCCAAAAACAGCATTGTAAGCAAGGAATGGAGGATCAAACTTATATTTCAGTTGTAACAACTGTACTGGAACTTTATGAACCAAAATTTATGTAATGAATAATAAAATACAAACACCCAACAGAAATGGCACTGAGTTTTACATTTTTATACTAAATGGTACTCCTTCCAAGTTCCCTCCCTCATTCTGTAACAGACCCTTCTGTTAAGCTTGTCCTTCATCGTGTCGACAAAAAAAGTCTACATTGTGCTAAACTTCATTCTCCAACACACATATTGCTTGATTGTGATATATATCTAACTCCATATAAATGGCAGCATATACTTATATTGTACCAGATATATTGATGTGAGACAGTAAAAACGAGATCACAATTGGTTAATTTCACAATACTCCAGAAGCATTGCTTTGTACTGTTAAGTTTTCATTGAAGATATCAAGAGATAAGATACATCAGACCTTGTATTATATACTTGATAAACGAAGTCACTTGAGAGGATTAATGCAATAGTTGAGACGTTGAAAGAAAACTCTACAGCAATATATACCTGATCTTCGAGAATTATTCCCGCAAAGCCTGCACTAATATATCCTTTGATCGTTCTCTTGACATTCATAGCATTACCATATCCATTATCTCCATCCCCAATAACAGGTATGGACGTGGCTTGAGTTATTTGCAGTCCTTGATCCACCATCTCTCCGTAAGAAATTAATCCAGTGTCTGGCAATCCCAACCGAGCAGCTGATATGCCGAATCCTATAGATTATGTCAATTGAATTATCATGCTTGTCTGTAAATAAGCAAGAGGGCAATACATACGAGTTCTTTTTCTTATGTTCTTTGAAGTTAAAAGATTATTGTCAGAACATCCAGCATCAATTTCAATTCTTCAAGTATCATAATTTTTTTCTGCCAGGATAATAAATGAATTGGAAAATAGACCATTCACTTTAATGAGTTGAGTAAACAGTATTATAACTATAATATGCTTTCACAAGATTAAGAAAGCTATAGCCGATTTGGTGTCTTATTAAATCAGCATGCTTTTGCAGAGAGGAACAAACTTGATATTGCCCTGTTGGAAAGTAAATACCTGCATCCAAGCATTCAGAATGGAGTAGAAGGGGTAGTAAGCAAGCTGCAGTTGACTATGGCAGCGGGTCATGAAGATGAAGTGTGAGATGGAGTGTATCATGAGGTCCACTCGAATCAGATCATCATCATCTAACTATCCTACATAGTTTCTATGATGCATTGTCTTGTGCAGAACCAAAGGATTGTTTTATGGAAATGCCGGAGTGAAAGACAGCATAGTTACATGAATAAATTTTGATCATTTTTTTTTTTTCATTAGAAAAACAGTGGTTTTTGATGAAAAGTGAAAAGTACTAATTTAACGGGCTGAGTTGAGAAAATTAGAAGTTTGATTTTGGAGGCCAAGAAGTAGTCACAAATTGAAGAAAAATGAACAGAAGAACACACATCCATTAATCCAAACTGTTAAAAATGAAGTCCTCTATTGATGTAGTAATTGCCATTTCTACGAATTCATTTGATCCTTTGTTTTGCTTATGTAAAAGTTATATGTATACTTCCCCTGCTGTTCTCATGTATAAGAATCCAAACAAATCGTAGAACTTTTTAAAGCATAAAATTGAAAAATGGTCATAAATAGAACATCCATGAAATCACATATTATGCCCAACAGTTGTTAGTTTTTTTCTTCACTGTGGTCCATGATATTCCACAAATACTGGAACGTGGATAATTGTATCAACCGGTTTTTAGCCAATTTTAAAACCGTTCTCACACCTCCTCGCTCAATGGAAACGGCTTTTGATGGAAAATGACGTTATAAATGTAGAGCAACCCTTTTTCGGAAGGTCCCTAAGCCTGCTCTTCATTTTCAGATAAAGTTACACCATCAGTGAGAGAAGAGAAAGGATTAGAAGCCCTTTCGAAACCGAAACCAGAAATAGCAATGGCCGGAGGTACGTTCCGTTTTATGCTTCCACTTAATCGATTTAAATGTGTTGATTATGTTGAAAACATGTTTAGATCGAATATTATGACTAACATTTGGTATCAGAGCCCCATTTTACCTCAGCCTTGCTTGTTTGCTCTCTGCAGATTTTCAGAAAATTTACAGAATATTTTCCTTGGATTTCAAGTTTATGTTTCATACGTTTTTTATGAAAAATAACATCATAAATCATTAGGAAATTGAATTTTGAGAATTTTGATATAAAATATGCAAATTTTGGACGTCGAAATCATGAGAAACTGTCGGGTCTCTATTCGGGTCGCAACCTGGTCGAAATGACCCGGCTGGAGCTTGAAGACGACCATTTAAAAAAAAAAAGGATTTAATCTTCGTAGAGAGGGCTAGCCATTTTTTTTTTTACTTTTATTCCCACAAATAAATGGTTATTTTGGCAGCCCAGCTTTGTGATTTTAACGGCCCAATTTGGAGATTTCAAATTAATGGCCCAACTCATGAATTCTGATTTGATAATTTGTGGATTTCAAATAGACGGCCCAACTTATAATTTTGGAATTATAAGGTTAGTAAGGAATTAATTTATTAAATTGATTATGCTAAATTATTTATTTTGTTATTTGTATGTATAAATTTTGTGAAAAATTATGCATACGATATTTGGTTAAATAATTTATGCATATAGAAATTAATTCTTGAGAGTTCTTTATGAATTTAATTATGAATGTTATGTGCTTAAATTATTTATTTTGTTTGTATAATTATTGTTTATTTTATAGATGCAATATTAAGTTAAATAATATTAATACTTTAAAATTAAATTCATGGAATATTGCTTATAGTTTCGTGCAATAATGTGAGCTTAAGAAATTAACTAATGTTTAGTGGTCCATATAATTTTTTTTTTAATTAATTAGAGAGTAACACATCATCCTTAATTAGTAAAAATTATTTAAGTTTATTGAGAATTACATATGGAAAATAAACATTAATTGTAGTTAAATCATATATGATATAATAAAATCTACCCACATGAATTTTGTTATATTTATTTGATTAATTATGATGAAATATCAGGTTATATTTCTTAATCTACCTACAAGAATTAAGAAAATGAACATAATTTCATAGTTTTATCATAAGGTTATTAGATAAATCTAATTGAATAGGACTTTAACTCACAGGCAAGTTTTATGTTACTAGATTCATAGATTAGAATATGATTTACATTGGTAAAACATGTTTTAGTCTCAAATTTTGAATAATGAGCATGTATGTTTGAAACTTTGCAGTTATTCAACCTGCAAACATTTCTGATGTTAAGTGTGACATTCCCGAATTAACGGGTGATAACCATAAGGTGTGGAAGGAAATAGTTCTTCTCCATTTGGGATGGATGGATATTGACTATGCTATAAGGAAGGACGAACCACCTGCCATCACTGAAACCAGCACTCCAGATGCAGTTGATCTTCATGAAAAGTGGGAGCAATCCAATCGCCTATCCGTAATGTTCATAAAGACCAAGATTTCTGCTGGTATCCGTGGTTCCGTCGACCAGCATGATAAGGTCAAACCACTTCTAAAAGCCATCGATGAGCAGTTTGCGCCATCTAATAAAGCTCTTGCCAGCACCTTAATAATGCAGTTCTCATCCACGAGGCTCATCGGGATTAGAGGCGTGCGTGATCATATCATGCGCATGAGCGACATAGCTGCTCAACTCAAAGCATTGGAAGTAGAGATGTCGAAATCTTTCTTAGTTCACTACATTCTGTGCAACCCAGCAGTACGGTCCCTTCAAAATCTTTACAACACACATAAAGACAAGTGGTCAATTAATGAGCTGTTGACCATGTGTGTCCTAGAGGAAGGAATGTTGGGAATGGAAGAGGGCGAAAATGTTAACTTTACTACTCAAGGAAAGAAGAAAAATGATCAAGCCAAAAATAAAGGCAAGATTCCTGCTCAACCAGACATAAAGGAGTCAAAGTGCTTCTTCTACAAGAAGAAAGGGCACATGAAGAAAGATTGCTCCAAATTTAAGAACTGACTCGACAAGAAAGGTACTCAATTTTCATTTGTTTATTATGAATCTAATATGGTTAATGTTAATCATAACACATGGTGGATTGATTCTTGATCAACAATCCACATTTCAAATTCCTTGTAGGGTTTGCAAAATCTAAGGATGTCAGTGGAAAGTGAGCAAAGCATCTTATGAGGAAACAAGATGGGCTCGCATGTGGAAGCTATAGGAACTTGCTATTTAAAGTAGCTTTGTTTTAAAGTTAGAAAAGATATTTTATGTTCCAAGTTTTTCTAGAAATTTGATTTCAATTTCAAAGCTTGTACCTTTTGAATATTCCTTTAATTTTTCAGATTTATCTTTCAGTTTATTTTATAAATCTGATTGTGTTGGGAATGGTACTTTGTCTGGTCTTCACTGCATTAATTTACAAAATAATGCCACTTATGATTTTATGCATGTTACTGCTGGCATAAAACGATATGTTGTGAATGAGGAATCCTCTATGTTATGGCACCGGAGATTGGGACACATCTCCATTAAGAGAATTAAAAGATTGGATTTTGCTGATTTTGAAACTTGTGTGGATTGCATAAAAGGTAAGCAAACTAACAAGTTTAAAAATGGTGCAAAGAGGAGCACAAACCTATTGGAAATCATACATACAGATATTTGCTGCAGACATGGACAAAAATGGTCCGAAATATTTCATCACCTTCATGGACGATTATTCACGATATATGTATCTCTACTTACTTCGTTCGAATGACGAAACTTTGGATGCCTTTAAAGTTTTTAAGGCTGAAGTGGAGAATCAATGTGGAAAGAAAATTAAGATCATAAGATCAGATAGAGG
>CAIGRB010160943.1:0-17965 GCA_903798255.1 Fraxinus quadrangulata
GTTTCCAAGAATTCTCTCACTTCCTTTTCGATTTGGAGCCTAGTTGCGGTGCTCATGCTCTTACCGTTATCATCATAATTGTGAGTAACGACCCCGACTTGTTTGCCCATGCCATACTTAGTAACCATTGCTCTTGCAAGATTGGTTGCTTGCTGGAGATCATTCGATGCACCTGAAGTCACTTCGTTCTCTCCAAAGATGAGCTCTTCTGCAACTCTCCCACCCATGCAAACATCGAGACGAGCAAGCATCTGCTTACGCGATATACTCGTCTCGTCCTTGTCGGGTAACTGAGCAACCATTCCAAGAGACATACCTCGTGGAACAATGGTTGCTTTATGCACTGGCAACGCTCCATCAGTATGTATTGCTACAAGAGCATGGCCACCCTCGTGGTAAGCAGTCAGCTTTCGCGATTCCTCTGATATAACAGCCGATTTGCGCTCACTTCCCATCATGATTTTGTCCTTAGCATGCTCAAGATCAGCCATACTCACTGCTTTGGCACCGTCCATCGCAGCCTTGAGCGCAGCAACATTGACCAAGTTTGCAAGATCAGCACCGGAAAAACCAGGAGTTCCTCGAGCAATAATCATAAGATCAACATCATCTGCCTTAAGAACCTGTCAAATGACATTCAAGTAACGATAAAAAAAGATTAAAAAGAGGATTTACATAAACAATGGATGTATTACAATATGCACAATAAGACAATGGGGGAGAAGATTATCAAAAGTTTCTTATAAATATTTTGGAACCACCTACTACTGGAACAAACAAACGGTCCTAACTTGAGGACTCCTGCAGGAGCACTTGCATCAACTAAGGAAACCAAGCTCCCGTAACCCATGAAAGGCTAATTCAACAAATAATCTCATCCAAGCTCCGACTAACGCCCTGTTTCTTTGGGGACATCCTTAGATTTATTCCACACGTTCAAAGATAATTAAAGACAGAGGTGGGGTCAATTTGATGCATTTGCCAACCAACAAAATTTAAATACTTCAATTTAGAGAACCATATACCAGTAAATCTACTTTACATTATCCAAGTCATGTAAATTTTTTTGTTTTTTTAAATGGGTTAATTAAACAAAGGTGGTTATTTAGAGATATGAGGATAGGGTTAAGCTAAATAAAGGTGGTCATTTAGAGAGATAAGACCATCTTCAATTATAAAAAATTCATGAAAAGTGATACCAAAGAGACACATTGTGTTCCACTAAATTCACATTACAGATAGATACCTATATAAAACATAAGACCCTGCAAGTGTCTCCATATAGATACATACCTTTGACATATGGGATTCCAAGATCTGCCTCCGACCTTCAACATCAGGATTTGGGACAACAATGTTACAATCAAACCGACCAGGTCTCACCAGTGCCTTATCCAGTGACTCTGGAAAATTAGTTGCAGCAATCACAATAATTCCCTCATTCTGTTTGAAGCCGTCTAGCTCAACAAGCAACTGATTTAAAGTCATCTTCATGTATTGCTGATCCTTCGGGTTGCGACTCCCTCCTATGGCATCAATCTCGTCAATGAAAATTATACATGGTGACCTTTTCTTTGCAGCAGAAAAAAGATCTCTCACTCTGCGGGCCCCAACACCAACAAACATCTCCTCAAATTCACTTCCACTGCAAGAGAAAAATGGCACCCCAGCTTCTCCTGCTATGGCCCTAGCCAACATTGTCTTACCAGTGCCCGGGGGTCCAACAAGTAGAACACCTTTTGGAAGCTTACCACCAAGACGTGTGAAGCGCTGTAATGACAAGATAGCTACAGTAAGAAACCTATATACTTCATGGGTAAGAAAGTCCAACAATAGAACCTTAAAAAACACGACAAGTCCCCATCAAACTACCAACTCCCTGATATAGAAGAATTTTGTTCTTTTTTGGGAGAGAGATCAAGAGAGGTTTATAAAAATCATCCCAAGATGCAGTCACCTTAGGATCACGGAGGTAGTGAACAATTTCTTCCAGATCAGATTTTGCCTCATCAACTCCCTTGACATCACTAAACTTTGTATTGGATTCCATACTCGGCTGCACTTCTTCGTGTAGACCAAGTCCTGATGAAGTACAATGAGAAATCCGATAAGCAAAATCCAACAAACTGGATAGCATAAATACCATAAGCAATCACAAGATATTAATACCTTTACCGATTCCTCTATCTTCAATGAGTGTTCCAACACCTGAAATTAAAAGAAAAGCCATACCCAGAGCGCGAAATGTTCGCCATATATGTTCTTTGAAATGACCCCCTTCAGCAGCCACCATGTGTATAGGAGCACTGGCAGTACCAAGAACTACATCTTTAGTAGATTTTCCCACATTTCGAAATGCTGAAAGTGCTCCTACACTTTCTTCCTCCACGTGTGAGTTTGCAGCTCCTGAGATTCCTGTAAAGATGTCTTGTTAAACACGCGTTAAACTATAAATCTTTGCAGCAGAATGAAGCTTCAGTGAGGGAAAATCAGCATGCTTGCTTGCTGAAGCTCTTCCAAAGTGGGCAGGTTATGAAACAGAGTATGAAGGCCGTGAATGAATCTACTATTAATCTTACCTCTGTGCAACGTCTTGAGCAGCTCTGCCTCATCAAGCCTATCAACTTTAACCAGAGCCTTAACATATTCAGAAAGAGCTGAAGGGTTAGAGTGTAGTGAAGGTTGATTCTCAAACAACCTTATGACTGCCTCTGGATCATTTCGATGATTAAGCTCCATAAGATATGCAGCATCACTTAACTCATCACTACCACGTACTCTACGAGCTAGACTACCAACATAACTTAAATGACACCTTCCTGTAGAGCTTGTTCCTGGAGTGCTCACAAGTTTTTGCACTGCAAAAGACGAGATGTAAAGAACGAGAAACATTGGGAGGCTATAATTCTACATTCTGAATCATGAGGAGATAAGAATAATTGAATAAGATTTTTGCAGCAGATTCAAGATGCTTCAGGTGTAACACTGATCAGGAAGCAGTTGAGCTGAATTAAAGCTTAGTTTCAAAATATTCAGAGAGGGAGATCCTTAGCCACTGCCCTGCTTGCAGTTAGAAATATCTTAAAGCTATGAAATGCAAAACAATGTCCCTAATGGGCTTGCAGTTAGAAATATCTTAAAGCTATGAAATGCAAAACAATGTCCCTAATGGCTGATTCCACTAGTGTTTAGATAATTCATTGCAAATCATCAGTCTCTAAACTAGAAGATTTGGTGAGGTTGCAGATGCCCAAGAGGGAGAGAAGTTGCTTAGAGAAGGTAAAATAACACCAGAAGGGAAGTATGATCAATTTGTTTTCTTTAAATAAGAGCTGACTCCTATGAAGCATAGGCACAGGTAGAAGATATAGAAACACATTCTTTAATATAAAATGCAATTCACTCGTGGCATGTTGAATGAATAATTATTTTTCATCATATATCTATTTGAAATTATACGAGTAAACGACATGTAAATCATTTTCCGCACGGTCAAGCCACTGCAGCAGGGAATGAATTCTGAATGGTAGTGTAAATAATTTTCCGCATGGTCAAAATTTGTGCTTTTTGGTAATTAACTCTTTTCCTTTAATTATATCTTCATTCTTAAAAGTGGTGTTTAAGAATTCGCAGCACGTCATGTTCTAAAACTTGCCTAGCACATACCAAATGTCCTTAGTGTGTCAAAAATTAGCAAAATGAAGGAGACATTCTAAGGGTGCATCCCTGAGTGTTAGGGACATGCGCATGTTCAGTTCCAAGATTAACTCACACGTCCAAAATGTGCAGTATGTCATCCCACACGAGTTAGAAATGTGCTCTGTAGCTTCAGGAAAATGTACACGCTTCCCAAGTGAACTACAATGCTTTCTTGAGCTACACTCCAAGAATAAAAGTAACAATTATAACACTGTAAGTTCATTAGCGTGACAAGGTTGAACTACGAATTGAACTATTAACTAATCATCACAAATATCATGTTGCACTAATATGTGATGAGATTTGTAAGCCACAATAAGCATTGCTGGCTATAACAGTGAAAGGTTTGCAGCTAATATAGGCGATATGGATTATGACTGTTATCCCCGGTCCCACTTGGCAAATACGTGGTACAAGAGTGGGTCCGCTGTTTATCATCAGCCAACTGAGGGCCAAGGACCTCCTCAGTCAGCAGACAATCAAGCCAAAGGTTCCGCAGGCACTTCCTCGATCTTCATGTCAAACTTTGGTCTCACACGATCAACGGTGACTATCATGCCAATCTCTTCCAAAAGCTCCTACTACAACATGGCCAAATCCCTGAAATCAAGGAAGTAACATCGCATGCTGGACACATTATTCACTTGCTGGCTCCCTGCCAATTTTCACCTACCATGAATGGTGGATGCAACAACTCCACCTACTGCCCTCATTTTACTTCCCCATATAAACCCCTATGCCATCTCACTTCTGAAGTAATTGAAACTTAGAAAATCATATACCTCCGTACTGTAACTATCATCAAAGTGAGTCTGGCCATCTCCTCCCTAGGCGGCCAAACTTATTGGCTGGGTATTATTTTGCAGGTATTTTATCAAAGCAAGTTCGAGTAGTAATTGGAAAGTCTACATCCATTCTGACGTCAAGAATAACAAAATAAGTACCCCTAATATTACCGAAAAGAAATGAATAAGAATGAATATATTACAGAAAAGAAATTAAGAAAAATGAAATAATCTAAAATTGAAATGAATTTTGCCCATGAAATGTATTTTGATCTAGTATGTCTACTTTCACCTCACAACAATAGATGAAAAGAAGCGAGTTGATACAAAGAGATTGGAGACCAAGCCATCTCAAAATATTTAAAATAAACACATCAACATTGAGTTCGGAGCAGATTCATGGCTAATTAAACATTATGGTATACCTCCACCTCCTTTAGCCGTCCATGAAGTGCGATAAGCTCGGCTTACCAAATTGCTTAACAGCTTCAGTTGTGGTTCCTGCCTTTTGACCTATAGTGGTGACAAAAAAGCATAAGCCAATAAGAAAACTAGCGAATAACATTTACACTTGGCATGAAATGAAATGTATGCTTCTCTGCCTAGAATATCTTAGTGCTCACCATGGATTAGATATGCTTGGTTCCACAATCAATCCCATATTCAACTATTTATAAATAGACGATTTGATGAAATCTGAAGGCTAAAATAAACTACAACTCAATCAAGCATTGAGGCACCTCCCAACGTCTTTATTTCATGAACAACACGACAGAATTAATCAAACCCCAAAGTTATGTGCAGAAATAAGGAGGAAAGAGGTAGGAAAATTTGCAACACAAAGCAAATGGAGCAGCTGAAATCGTAAAAATGCAATCTTTCACCGATCTCAAGAAAATATCAAATATTTAACAATTATATCCAGTTAATTATTCAATTAAATATATTACCTAAAAAAACCCCTTAAAATAAGACTACCACAAGTTCTACTGAAGCTACACTCACCACATGAATGCAAAACTAACACGTAGAAACTAATAATTCAGCAGACATATATCAACAAAATCCATTAGACAAAAACTAAAATTAGAGTTTTCGAAATCTCTAAGAACGGGAAAAAATAACCGCCCAACACAGTTCCATAATAACAAACATTATGCATGAAAGATTTTAATTTTAACTAATGAAGATTGAAATTGACCTCGGTGAGAAGGCGTCGTAAAGCCATCTCCTTTCCAAGAGTGACGAATCTTTCTCTCTCCTTTCCTGTTTAAAATTCTCTCTCTATATATAAATATATTATCTGTATCTATATGTCTGTATAAATGGATTTTTTTTTTCTGACGGCAATTGTGATCGAAAATGGTGGAGGAGAGGGATCAAAGTCTCTAGAGAGGAACCAGAGATATTTTTATTCTAAAAATTAAATAATAATAAATGTTTTTCAAAAAATTAAAAAATAAATATATTTTGTGTGGATTGGGTGCGGGTGTTCTGTTACTACTGTGTGCATATGCGCACCTCTTAATTATTTCATTTTTCATTTTTTTTTTAATTTTAAAAAGTCAAAATAAGAAAAGGAAAATTGGTGTATAAAGCATTGACACACATGGTCAATAAATTTTAAATATGGGTAAAGAAGGCGAGTTCGCCTTTTCTTTACGAGTAGTATTAGGGTTTGTATGGAAGAGATTTTTCTTAAAATTATTTTCGATAGAATATCGTATGGAATTCATAACTACTTTTTAATCAAATATTTTTGAAAAAAATTAATTTTCACTTCAAAAAATCTCTCCGAAACAAATTCTTACTTCAATTTTCAGATTTTAACAACATCTTGAATTTAGATTGTACTAGACTCTTCTTTTGTTTGAGGCATGCATGTATGAATAAAGAGAATTATTTAGTCACTCTAAATCCATCAAGGATATTGATAATTAATTTATTTTGTTATGGTTGTGTGTAAAGCCACAATGTTGATTTTGGAGCAAAATTTGGGTGGTCCATTGACTTATGAGATGATATTTGTTGAGTGTATTATAATCTTATCACGACTTCACTAGGTTAATTTTGAATCGAGTTGATGAACTCGACCCTCATTCCTTTAACAATACCTGTTCTTGTTATTTAGCTAGATCTTGCTAAAGTGTTATGTTCTAGTATAAATTTACTTTAATTATGTTCTTACGAGAGTAGGTGAAGTTGATCAAGTATTTTTGGGGAGTTGTTTATACACGATTTAAATAGTAAATAAATAAAAATGAGTGCTTGATGAGTAAATAGTTGTTGTACATCCCGTGGAATATTTGAATAAAAATTTTGACCAACTGTAAATAATTTATAATAGTTACCAACAAGGACTAGGTTGAACTTGTTTGATTAAATATTGGTTAATGAATTCAACTCATCTTTATGTTGCGCTTGTGAATCAGATTATGTACGGATATAGGATTGAATCACATTTATATTTTATTTGAAACGACATATTTTTATGAGCATTTGAAAGATTTGAGTTGTTTTTTTTTTTTAAAGGTTATACACATTCATTACACAAAATAAAGAAATTGTAGTGGATATTAAATTCACGAGCGGAGTCAGAAAGATACGTTATGGTGGGCTGAAATTTAATTTTTTTTTCAATGAACTCATATCATAAAAGATACTCTATACCATTCGAGATTTAGTTTAAAAAGTTAAATTCATAACACTTATAATAATGCGAGTTAGAATATATTTTGGGATACTCATAACAAAGTTCTAATAAATATATTTTTAACTAATAAAATTAAATATAGAGTATATTACTTATTTTGATGATAACATCAATTTCATGGTCGAAATAAATAAAATCTTAACTCACAAGTAACCCATGTTAGAAATCTATTTTTTTTTCTCATTATATTACTAATTCTTTATTTCAATCACACATTCTATCAATAAAATAATATTACACATAAATTCAAAAATTCTCATTACTTTTTAACCACACTATCTTCCATTAATCACTATTCCCAATTTTTTTTTTACCTAAATAAGTAATACATGAAAAAATACATTAGAAATTTTTAAATTATTTTTAAGCTTAGTCAAACATGTGGCATTTCATACTGTTCAAATATGTCGTTTATTTTCAATCAATGAAAAATATTTATTATATAATAAACTAATTTGATTATAGGTGAACTCTTTAAACTTAGTTATATATGTGTGTACGAAATAAAATACCTAATTTGATAACGAGTTATTTGTGTATCATGAATATGAATAAAATAAATATGTAATTGTTGTAGAGGCTTAAACTAAATTAAATAATTGAATATTGGGCTTGGGCTAAGAATAAAGTTAGTTAGGTTAAAATTAATTTTTGGGCTGAATTAAATTTTTATGGGAATAATTCATAAATCAGGGTTTAAGTTTCAACAATTCAAAATTCAGGTTTTAAGTTTATAAAATACAAAAATCAGGTACATAGCTTATTAATTAAAAATACTTATTATTTAAATATTCAATTGTCATATAATATAATTAACCCACCTCCACCACCCTACCGCTTCGGGGACTATTTCGGTGACCGATTCGGTGGGCGCTCTACTCCGACAACTGTTCCGACTACTATTCCAGTAATAGTTCCGGCCACCACTTAATTCCGACGACTATTTCGTTGACCGTTTCGCTGTCGCTTTATTTCGACGACTGCTCCGATTTTGACAATTGTTAAGGTCACAATTATATGTAATTTGGTCACAATTATCTAATTACTTAATTAAAAATTAATTTTCGGTCATACTTATCAAATTATTGGTCACAAATTTTTTTTGATCATAAATAAAATTTTTTTACAAGTCACAGACTATTTCTCAATCACGAATCAAAATTTTATAGGTCACATATTATTCATCGGTCACTAATCGAAAATTTCATTGGTCACAACTCATTTATTCATTACAAATTCTCCGTCACAACTTATCAAATTATTGGTCACAACTTATTTTTTGGTCACAAATCAAGAATCTTATAGTCACAGGTTATTTTCGATCACGAATTAAAATTTTTTATAGGTCACATATTGAAAAAATCAAAATTTTTATTAGTCACAACTCGATTACAACTTAATAAATTGTGAGTCACAGTCACAATTTTTAGGTCACATATTATTTATTTGTCAAAAATTAATCAATTATTAGTCACAGTAAACTAAATAATTGGTCACACTGACACCTACCCCATCTCATCTCATCCCACCCATGGCCATCGCCACCGCCACAGCCACGACACTGCACACAGCACACAACAACCACCACTGCACCGCACACCTCTACCTCCACCGCAGCACCACCAGAGATCTCAATTCCCACTAATGCACTGCACATCTCCACCACCACCACCACCGCTACGACACTTTACACCTCTACCTCCACCACAGCACCACCAGAGATCTTCGTTCCTACCACCGCACTGCACCGCACACCTCCACCACCACCGTCACGACACTACACACAGCAACGCTGTCAAAAAACACCACTGAACTTCCACTACCACGGCCACAACACCGTACACGATCACCTCCAGCACACACAACACCACACGATTCAATCAAGCATCGCATCTACAGCACCACAGAGCACATCACCGTCACACCACACCGCACATCTCCACCATCGAACTGTCATTACCACACCACTCAAAAATAAAAAGAGAAGAAGAATGGATCTGCACTCCTGAACTGTAGCAAAGGAAGGGCGACCAACTCCGCAACGTTCAAATCGCTACCTCTCGGTAGTGGCGTCTTGAACGCGGTGGTGGTGGCGTCTTCACAGCAATTCGACAGCAGGGGCTAATGATTTAACGACGGCGGCGGCAATGGCTGAGGAGAGAGAATGAGAAGATACGGAGCCGACGCTGCTTCACTCCGCGACGTTCAAATCGCCACTGCTCGGTAGTGGCGTCTTAAGCACAGTGATGGTGGCGACGTCTTCGCAGCAGTCCGATGGTAGGAGATGATGATTTAGCGACGGTGGTAGTGGCTGAGGAGAGAGAGAGAATGAAAAGAGACGGCCTGTGGAGGTGCTGTATCGCTGCGATGGTGCAAGGCTGGGCTGCCGAAGGAGATGGCATCACCGATGAGGATTTGTAGAGAAAGTGAGAAGAGATTATGGTGAGAAGAAAGGAGGAGGAAAATTGAAAATGGTTGCTAGGGTCTGTGAGAAATTAATTAAGATGGGATGAAAATTGTATAATTAATTTTAATTAAACATAAAATATCTGATTTTTGAAAAATGAAACTTGTGATCTGATTTTTGAATATGAATCTTGAAAAGTAGGCTTTTGTGTAATTTCCACAAATTTTATTCTTTTTTATTTTTATCAAGAATTTTGGCTAAATCTGCCAATTTTTTAAAACTGATTTGCTTTTCTATCCTCTCATGATTAAATTGGACATTTCATGAGATTATTCAAAAATAGTTTTGATACACTTTTTTATAATATCAATTATATATAATCGCCTCAATTCAATGGGGAGGAAAATGTTTATGTTTATATTTTTACACATTTTTATGATGATTATCTCTAAATAATTTGAGGAAGTTGCAACCTTCTTAAAGATTTCTATGACTCGAACGTGTCGCGTTAAGTTTCATCTTTTTAAACTTCTCCACAACTGCCGTACTTCAAACTTAATTATCGTTGTCAAGATACAACAATTTTTTAAAGTTATCGTCGTATCTAATTTTGAAAACAGTCATGTTAGCTTAATAAAAGTTTTTTAATTTCAATTTTCATTTTATCATTAAAAAATATGTATGTTGTGTTGTAATGCCAATAAAGCAAATAATGGATAAAGAGTACAAACAACACCCGCCAAATCATTTGCACTATCAATACATTTTATCTCTGGCATCCAAAAACTTGTTTAGCTATATTTGTCATGTTAATGACACCAAAGAGGTGTTAAATGAATGGAATTGAGATATGAATATAATAGAATGAAATAAGAGCTACTTTAAAGTTCCCTCTGAAATGAGACATGGAGGAAGTCACTATGAAGAAGTTTTGAGAGTAATGAAGTTGCAAAAGCTTCTTTTGGCTAATTAAAAGTCATGTCAAGCGAACTCTTAGTCCATGGATTTCAATGTTTTACTTTAATTTTTTGAACTTCTCACGCAAAACTGTGCACAATACCAAGAATCCATTGAACATTTAAAATTCTCGTATTCGAGGACAGTGTTTGATGCCTTGATTCGAAGCAAAGTGTTCAATTGAGAATTTTGTCCTTTAAGGCTTATGAGCAAGATACTCGCCCCTGCATCCGATTCTCTAAAAGACCCATCAAAGTATAATTTCCACATGTTCGTGAGACAACATTGCTTCTATAAAACAAGCAAACTCTACAACAAAATCGATGAGGGATTGTTCGTAATATAAAATTGATTTCGAGACCAAGACCCTGCCTAACTCTGTGCAAGTTATGTGAGAGACTTCATTGTATCCTCAATGTGTCATCTCTATGCAAGTTACATGAGAGACTTCCTTATATCCTCAATGTATCATGTCTTATATCGAAGTTAAGTTTATTAATTAGTGTCTTGTATCCTTTTGAAGCACTTGTCAAATTCAGAAGGTGCATTTGGTGTCATATCAACAACACCTTGCTATCTTCTTCTATGTCCACGATCAAGAATTCATCAAACTAAAGTATAGTTACTTGATTAAAATCAATTTAAAGTGAAGTTTCTCTATTAAAATTGAATTTAAGTGTAGTTACACAAATACCAAAATTGAAGTACAATTACGTGATTGATCATAGAGTGAAATCATACCAAAATTCCATTATCTTCCCTATAGCACCCGACCTACCTTAACCCTTAGTCACCACCACTACCACCACCATCACCATGTAGTCCAATGTTACCACTAGTCAGTTCTTTACCACCCCAACTTGATTCAAACCCTCAAAAAACTCTGAAAAATAAAAAAATGCGGGAAATTATTTTTGTAGCATAATATATAATATATTTGAATTTGTTTGTTGTGATCAAGTATGAGTTTAATCGATGAGCTATAACATAATTTCTATTGCTATCTTATGTTATTATGGAGTACTTAGTATATGTATCTTCATGTACCATCTGCACTGCACCTACTATTATATAGTTCATGTGACTCAACCGCGTGTGTGAGACTTGGGATGACAATCACATGTTAGTAAGGTGACTTTGAATATGAATTGACTTTATTTATTAGACATAACCTCAAGTTTATCCCCGGTAATAAAAAGTTCAATATCTTATGTATTTCTTCGGAATCTATTTGACTCGAGCAATTAAGCCTGGGGAGTTTCTTATAACCTGGTGCATATGGTCAACTGACTTGGGTTAACTGGCCTAAAGCTCCATACATGAGTAATTTTAGTCGTTTAATGGAGAAGAACCTGTACTTAAGATGTGAAAAATAATTATGAGCTTAAAATATTGAAAGATGTGAAAATAAAATATGCTTAAAGTCGGGGGGAGGGGGGAGAGAAAAAAAATACCAATAAAAAATGAGCTTTTATTTAAAAGTCCTAATGTGCTTTAAAATATTTGACTTTCATAAGTAGAGGAATATACTTATTGACAGTGATGCTTAACATGTCATTTATCAAAATATTAAGGTTTGGAGTCCTACTTACAAAAGACTAGTGACACTTTATATATATGGGTCACTTATACAATTTACTCAATGTTAACTTGAACTAAGTATGTGGAAATATTTACTGTACATTGCTTATACTGTGCATGCTAACAACATTTTGAGCTATTATATGTTAATGTTAAAAAAGGGGGAGATTAAAGCATTTTTGTGATGTTTCTAATTATCGGTCCCTTCGTCACTTGTGACAAAAAAGGGGAGAGTAAAGTAAATGTTGTGAATGGGAGAATTTTAAATTTTTTGAAAGTGAAATAAATTGATAGGGGGAGATTTATTGATTGCGTTGCATTCCATACCATATCTACCTGATTGGGTTACATTCCATACCATATCTACCTAATTGTTTGTGTTTTTTATGTTTTGTGATGCTAATGTTTTTGTTGGTGTTTGGATTAACGTTAGTGTTATGTTTCAATCTAGTTAGTGTTAGTATCATGTGTTTAATAATTTTATTATTTCATGTATCACGTGTTTTTACACTGGTATTTGAGTTGTAAATTTCGGGAAATATGTTTAACAAAGAATGCAAGAGATATCACTTTGATGAAACTTGGGCAGTTTAGATTTTATTTTTAATTTCCTTAACTTATTGTATAGTTTTGTCACAATGCCAAATAGAGAGTTTGTTAGGTTTTTAGTGTTGACAATTCTGTGGACAAAATGACTAATTCATAACGTGATGTAAAAATCAAGGATTTAGGGTGCAATTTGTATAAATTGGGTTTTGAGGTCTAGGGTTCGAGCATGAAAAAATGAGAAACATGGTGCCGCATTTTCGCTAGCTTCTCGTCCAGTTGGCACTCGAGTGACAAAAATAAAAAGTCTGTCGCCCGTCTGCCACTAAGCTCTCGCTCGAGCTACAGTGCGTCGCTCGCCTGTCGCTGAGCCCTCGCTCGAGCGACAAGTTGATTCAGAAAATCCTTATTACCATTTTGAAATATTTTTTTCGGCTCATTCAACATAATTGCCCTCTCCTATAAATACTCAGGCGTATGCATGAAAATTAGGGTGATTGTTCATTGTGTCTCTTCTCTATAACATATTCAAGAGTCTATTCATACGTTGAATTCATCATTTCACTCTTGAGTTTATACAACCACATATTTGGGAAAAACATCAAATCAATTGAATCCGAAACCCCATCTACTTCCTATTGGTAATATGAAGGTACTTTCTCAATTGAATATCAAAAGTTGCTGGAGGTTGAAAGATATTGGATTACAAGCACAGGAAGAGCACAAGGCTTTGGAGCAGGTTCTTGGAATTCCACTTGGAAGAGACAATTGCAGAAGATCGTGGAGCAGATCTTAAAGCAGGTCTTGGAGCATACCTTAGAATAGCTAGAAATATATCGGAAAGTCTAGTGGAGTTAGCTAGATAGCATCTGATTCTAACTCACTCCATATTGTCTATAGTGGAGGTAACTGATTTGGTCCTGAAGTTTTTACCCAGTTGAGATTTCTCCGTCATCATTTTGACATTAATTATTTATTACTTTCTTTATTACTGAGGTATTCAAAATTAGGAAAATTGACTTCTTTGATTAACCATTTAGAAATAATTAAAAGTAACTTGTTGCTTTTAATTGATTAATTCCCACGTAGGGTCAAAACTAAAAAGGGATAAGTAACTATCATTAGATAACTTAGTAGTCGCTAAATTGGTAATCCGTGAACTGTTAAGTGTATCCAGTACGACGCCCTATTTTTCTATATCACCATCACTTATTGACTTCCTAATTATTCTAGGAATCGATTATTTTACCTAACTTAGAATAAAATATGAAAACACACATCAAAACATCCTAAAACTCTTAAGATCAAACAAAACATCAAGCTTAAATAGTATTAATTGAATGAGTGAAACACACTCATCATGACCCAAATTGAGCAGTGGCTAGGTGGCACAACAAGATAAGGGATGATGTGGTAGTGAACGTATATGTTGTGTTGGTCGCGACTTGCTGAGGTGGGTAATGGTAAAGTAGCGGTGGTGGAAGATGTATGTGGTGGTGGCAGAAAAGAGACGACAATGTCTCACTTTCTTTTACTAGTAACAAGAAAATATATGATAGTTCATTTATATTTTTAACAACGCTAAGGCATACATGGCCACCCAAGCCCATATTTATACCCAAGTTCAGAATCTAACCTTTGCACGCGTGCTCTCTTTCATTTGTACAAACATACAAACTCTCATCCACACACACACACACACACACACACACACACACACAACACAGGCATAGGCACAACATTCACATGGCTCATAAACATGCACACCATCTAGAGTACGAGATCTTGTCAGATTCAGAGCTCGAGCCGAAGTCATGTGTCGATGGGAAAGAAAGGTTTTATGGATCATATAGGAAATGATTTGTCCATTTTTTTTAATCAATGTCTCGTGATGTGGGAGATCCTTTACTTTTGACTAGTAGAGTTAGAAAAGTAAAACTTAAACATATTGTCTCATGAGAGATTATTCAGGAATACAAATTGAAAGCTAAAATTACACATCTAATTTTCTATAATAAAAAAAGTGTTTGTGCTTGTTTAAGATTGAATGAGAAAAAAAAAAAGATATACTACGGCACAATACCGCAAGAAGCAAGAGTCTTGAACAAATAATTAAGTGATTACGAGTGTTGAATCCCATGAGTATTCGCCTATTTGTGCTTAAGTGAATTCATAATAGTTAGTTGAATTTTCAACGATATGCACAAATTGATTTGGTCATTTTAGTAATCTATGAAAATGTATTCTATAAACTTATTTCGGCTGTTAAATCAAAATATTTATTAATTAATTTTTTAAAATATGGCTTAGTTCTATGTAAATATTGCTTTGTAGGAGAACATTGATGATCGTGGTGGAATCGGAGAAAACGAGTGAAAAATAGCTTAATTGAATCAAATACAAAGTTTAGGGACTAAGCGCAAATAATCGAAAGTTGGCTCGAAATGAAGAACGAAGATTCGAAAGTGCAAGAACTCAATTGGACAATAAAATAAGTGAAATGATAGAAAAGAAGTGAAAAATGACGAAAAAGACCTTGGAGAAAGTTGAAAGGCCAAGTTGCAAACTTGGCTCCCAAAACACGCATCAAGGCACGCACCTCTGCCTCAACCTGGTGTGCTTGAAGCTTCCGAAAATAGCCAATCGCGCATCACAAAAGGGGGAAAAATTCAAATTTTCCTTATTTCGTTTTGATAATAATTCAATGCAATCCTTTTGACATCATATAAATTGAAGAGACCATTTAGAACAAAAGGTAGCCAATTTTAATCATAATAGAGCAAGGAAAGAGAGATTTTTACATTGAAGGAGTGGAATTGCATTGTTTGGGATCGAGGTTTAAGCGAATGATCGACGTTTTCACGTTCTTCTCAAATTTCTTAGTCTCGGGTGATGTCTTTATTTATTCTTTTGTGTAATTTTCATGTGGCAATGTTAGACTAGATATTTTTATGTATTGGATGGATGACAAGACCTATTGATTTTTAGTTTTTAATTCAAGACTTATTGTTTTTAGTTAATTCTCGTGTTTATGATTTCATATGCATTAATTATATTTGTTTTAATATTTGCGCACCATTGTGACATATAAGTTGCTTACTTGTAGTGTTGAAATACTCACAATATGTAGAAAACTGCATATTTAACACATGG
The DNA here is from genome assembly GCA_903798255.1 of Fraxinus quadrangulata. Lineage (NCBI taxonomy): Eukaryota > Viridiplantae > Streptophyta > Magnoliopsida > Lamiales > Oleaceae > Fraxinus > Fraxinus quadrangulata. Next base: position 15,842 of record CAIGRB010160943.1, read on the forward strand.
ATAATAAATATTATGAATAATATTTATGGTGTAGCGATAGCGTGTGGTAATCCTGTTATTAAATGCATGTTTTTCATATGAATTCAGATTAGAAATATGATCAATGTTGTGTTAAACACATGTTTGATATATTTTGGAAAAGAATAGTAAATGTTGACATCCGACCTTCGAGGTCGTTAAGTATAGTTTGTTGTGCGCATTAGGCTCATTCTATCATAAGCTCGATATTGTAGTTGATAAGACAAAGAAATGAAGAATGCATACTAATTTTTCCCTATAGAAGGGAGGATGGGAGTCTTGAAAAAGAGGCGAAAGCTCTAAACACTTTGATATGTCAAATATCTCATTGAGGAAAAAGAGTAAACACTTGTAGTTATAATTATAATTTGCAAGTCGTTATCAATAAAACTCTTATTTCCATTTTAAGTTGGTTTGAATCTTGTTCATACAATTTTCGACGTCAACAATAAATATTATCGGATTATTGATTGTCACAGATGCGTTAATCACATTAATTAACATAAGTCGAGAATTAAAATTAGATATCGATAGGTGGAGTCGGAAATCCAATACATTCATCGCGTATTTGATAAAAACCAATTTTTTATTATTTTTGTAGTTAAATTTTGTATAAAAATCGACAATCAATCTCTTTTGTGTTATGATATCAATAGGTGGAGTCAGAAATCCAATACACAAGTTGAACTTTATTCCTCATAGGATGATACCCTTAATCTATTACTTATCATCGATCTCATACGCTTGTGGAATTTTCTTGAACAATCTATCTAATGAATAAAATTAAAAATGTTATAGGGTTCATCTTGTGATGAATGGTCTACATGTCATCATTTTAAAGATAAGATTAGACTAGCTTTAGTCTTTCAGAGGCGATAGGTGATTGAATTCGAAGAGAGGGCCGAACAAAACCACATGATAGAGCTTGTGCAATGATGGTCGAGCTTGGACATGGGCGTTCGGGCCCAACCAATATGGGCAAAGATGCTCAGCTGGCATGGGTTTTCGGAGCTCGACCAAAGTGATAGATTTCGACCGCAGGTGCCTGAGCTAAGGTTTGTTTTTCCCGGCTTGACTAAGTTGGTCGAGCTATAAAACCAGGCGAGTTAGTCATATTATTGAGCTTGGGTATGGTAGTCATGCTAGATCTTTGGGTTGGACCTCCAATGCATCGATGATATGGCTCAATACAACGATCTAGGTGGCAAATTTTTTTTTTTTTTTTTGTGACCGTTTAATCAGGGATTAGTTTAAAAAGCAGCTATCATCATATAATATACTACGAAATAATAGTTATATAATAATGTCCAATATAATCTTAATTTTATCGAGTCAATTTATTGAGATAAGATGAGTTCATTTGACAAATCTTTGAGTAACTTGGACTATATATAATATTGAGATATATATATATATATATCTATATCTGGAGATAGGTTAATGTCTTCAATGGTCACTATTCTTTGCACTTAGGCACTGTTTGATTGCCACATTTTCCATAAAAAAATGTCACATTCGAAGAAAATAAATTCTACTTTGGCCGTTTGATTGTAACGTGGAAATGGAAACCGTATTTCAAGGTACAACCACTTTAAGCTGCATTTTCTTTGTTTTCATATAAAACGAATTTCTATGAGTTTGGTGATGAGTTTGGTGAGTTTTTATTTTTAACTTGAAATTTGAATTCATTTCTACCTTTGCCTATCAAATAGACCCTTATTGTCATCTTAACCAATGACTTGTCATCGGATTTTATAAAACGTGTTAGTTAAGCAATCCGACAAACGGTTTGATGATGTGTCCAATTAATCCATCCATGTGTAAATCGCAATAAAATATATTACACGCTTGGTTTTGGTTGCTCAATTTAATTTTTGTAATTCAGATCGTCAAACCATTTTGTAATTATCAATCTGGTGGCATGATTGACAGGTTTTGCAAAGTTCAGTAATGGATCTGATTAATAATGCGACAGCAAAGTACGGTGGCCCAGTGGCGGATCCGAGATTGGAGGTCAGTAGGATGGCCGTTGATCATTGACCGTAATAATGAGGTTTTTTTTATTAATATTTAATTAAATAATATTAAAAATTCTTTAATCTATAT
>CAIGRB010160943.1:35602-46807 GCA_903798255.1 Fraxinus quadrangulata
CAAAAATTATCGTCGAAATACAAAAAAAAGGACCAAAGTCGCACTGAAATATGACTTTGGGGACCGAATTGTATAATTGTCAAAAGTTTAGGGACCTAGGGTTGCAATGAAATTGACAGAAAAGTCAAAATAAGGACTAAAAGGTACAAGATGAAAGTTGAAGGACTTTGCATGCAATTACCTTAAGAACTTAACAGCAATAAAAGAAAAGAAAAAAAATTTTGACGTCTCCGTGGTGCACGGAGACTTAAGCACTCCGTGCGCCACGGAGCTAGAAGTCTCCGTTCGCCACGGAGACTTCACTTCATAAACAAATAACGATACTTCTTCAGGAATCTTGTATTACTAAATGGTAGAATAAAATTTCTTATAGTATAATTATGATATTTGAAACTTAATTGAATAATAAATGGTTCTAGTTGCACCGATGCGGTTAGGGGTAATTTTTAGAAATCATGTACAATAAAATTTGGTTAGATTGGAAAAAAAAATTCTGATTACGAATGCGCGGCGATGGGATTATTTTTACAAATGAAGTAGAATAAAACTTTATAAACGAATAACGATATTTCTTGGGTTAGTAAGCTCAATAAAAAAGGCTTAATTGAATAATAAATGGTTGTGGTTGCACCGATGCGGTTAGAGGGTAATTTTTAGAAATCATGTATAATAAAATTTGGCAAGATTGGAAAAAAAAATTCTGATTACGGATGCTCGGCGATGAGATTATTTTTACAAATGAAGTAGAATAAAACTTTATAAACAAATAACGATGTCTTTAGGAATCTTAGATTTCTAATAGTATTGTAAGTACAATAAAATTCCTTATAGTATAATTACGATATTTTAAAAAAAAAAATATTCGCTTACCATGGAAACATGGTAAGTCGAAGAATAAATGTAAAGGCATTACGGCATAATCAGAAAAAAAATTTGTGCTCGTCGCGGTGCGAGTAGGGGATCAATATTTGAAACAAAGTACTTCATAAACAAATAATAATACTTCTTTACGAATCTTGAATTACTAATTGGTGGAATAAAACTCTTTCAAAAAAAAAATTTGTTGTTGCGATGCGGCTAGGGGATCATTTTTTGAAATAAAATACTTCATAAACAAAGCATTTGTCTCTCCCATATTCTCCCTACTGTGACACCCACAGAATACTATTCATTTGTGAAGCATTTTTGTTCCCAATTGTATCCCCAAAATTGAAATGAAAAGGGTAATATGGACTTGTTGTTGCCTACAATTGTTGACTAAGAAAAACAAAAGGAATAATTGACACAGGTTTTTATATATTGTTATTGTTTCAATAAAACTCGTTTTATGATAGTTAGGACTATTGGATTAGTAAGCTCAATATGAAAATGACTTAATTGAATAATAAATGGTTGTGGTTGCACCGATGCAAATATGGAGTAATTTTTAGAAATCGTGTACAATAAAACTTGGCGAGATTGGAAAAAAAAATTCTGATTACGGATGCGCGGCGATGGGATTATTTTTACAAAAAAATAACGATATTTCTTGGGTTATTAAGCTCAATACAAAAAATGCTTAAACGAAGAAATTCATAGGCATCACGGCTTTATTGGGAAAAAAAAGTTGTACTTGCGCGGATGCATCAAATGGAATGATTTTTATGAATGTTTGTAGTTGCACCGATGCGGCTAGGGGGGTAATTTTTGAAAATCATATACAATAAAATTTGGTGAGATTGGAAAAAAAAATTCTGATTACAGATGCGCGGCGATGGGATTATTTTTACAAATGAAGTAGAATAAAACTTTATAAACAAATAACGATATTTTTTTATGAATTTTAGGTTTAAGCTGAATGAAAAAAATGGCTTAATTGAATAATAAATAGTTGTGGTTGCATTGATGCGGCTAGGGGGTAATTTTTAAAAATCATGTACAATAAAACTTGGCGAGATTGGAAATTTTTTTTTCTGATTACGGATGCGCGATGATGGGATTATTTTTACAAATGAAGTAGAATAAAACTTTATAAACAAATAAGTCTGTATTTTTGCATGTTTACTTAGTATATTTGTTACGTTAACATAACCTTCAAAATTACAAAACCCGTGCATTGCACGGGACAAAACTAGTCCTACTGAAAAAAAAAATCTTGATTTTTAGAATAAAATAATTTCATATTAATAGTACATTTTAGGTAACGAAAATATGTTTAACAACATTTCAATGTGTTTGAGTTGGTATAGAGCCATATCTCGAAAGAAGATTTATAGAAAAAATTATATCGGGTCGAATACAATTTACAACATAGTTTAATGCTTCAATTGCATTAATATATTGTACTTTAGGATCATGAACATTTTCTCTATTTTCAAGTAAAAGAAATAGATTTTTTTTTACATCAAGTGATCGGACAACGATAGGTGATGCCAATGAATGTGTTAAGACTTTTTTTGTATATGAAAGTTGATGAAAAAAGAATCCTTATTAGAAATGTTCAATCTGCAAATTAAAATAAAATTTGGTTTTTTCCAATCTTTTATTTCAAATTCGCTTTTCAAATAATCTGCATTTTTGCTGAACACTTCCGGAGCTCCAATAAAATATAAATGATCAACCTAATCCTGGGACAATTACAAATTCAACATTTGTTATCTTTACGAAAACACATGGACAAATATCGCTATTTTTATAACCCTTTTTCAACAAATATTCGCTAAGACTTTATTACTTGCATCCAAATTGTTTAGATCAGTATAATGATTTTGTAATTTAATCGAGAATAGTTCTGGGGCATGTAGTCTTTCAAAGATTTTTATGTATTTATCAATAGCAAGTGAACAATATAGATAAGTGGTTACTACATCCATAAGGCGCATGTCAAGCTTTTGTGACATGTTCAAACAAATTAAATTTTTTTTAAATGATGGTGTCCATTACAGGACAATATATTTATTCATAATCGATCACAGTCCTTTGTGAGAAACATGAACTACGAGTTGAGCTTTGTATCTTCATTTTTCTTCCTTACAAAAGCTCAAATGTATTCTATAGAGATTACATTTCAAGAGTTTGAACTATAGGCAAGCACTTTTTCGTTTCTCTAGGGAACTTAACTTCGCATGTATGACTTGTTTCTATTTTAGCCAATCATTTTTATGTTGACAACTTTTAGAAAACTATGGTTTAGGATCCTCATATTGTATAATTTCAAGAGCCATATTAAATGCGAAAATATTGTCTGTAACAATATTATTTTATTTCTATAATTATGAGAAAACAAATAATTTATTAGAATCTCATTATTTTCGGACATTTATACTTTTACATGAATCACGTTATCAGTATTTGATTGATCAATCTTTTCTAATATTTTTTATTTCGAAGTTTTTAGTTGATTTTTCTTTTGTACGTTTCTCTTTCGAGGTACACAATCTTTGGCACCAACTTGTTGACCAAGCTTCTGGCCTATTTGAAATTCATTTACTACAACAAATTATCTTACAAGAACATCAATTTTTACTTGAATATTTTCTACTAGTATAGATGACTTTGTAACTTTTCTTATATCAACAAATACATCAGGTGATTAACTTGCAATTCTTTGCAACTGAATAATTTTTTCAACTTCTTATTCACATGAATTGTTGTGCGGATCAAAGTGAGATATAGTTATTTCATTTCAAGAAATTTTATCTTATTTTTCATGATGTAGTTTTACCCATCCTAGAGTTGAGAAAGCAAGTTCATCAAAATAACAATATGTTAAATATGCAATAAATAAATCACGTGTTAAATGTTCAAGTGTCTGAATAATGGACTTGAATCAAGACCAACATAAATTCCAGGTCTTCGATGGAAACCATTTTATTATAATCTGGAAGTGAAATTAGAACTTAGACAGCACAATCAAATATTCGTAAATGAGAAATATTAGGTCATAATCCAATGTAGGTTGTAAAGGTAAATATTGATAATAAATAGTTGACCTTATACGAACCAATGATGCAATATGAAATATGACATAACCCCAAACAGAAGTTGATAGTTTTATTTTCATAAGTAATTGTAGAGTGATGAGTTGTAGACGTTTGATAAATAACATTGTTAAACCATTATGCGTATGGACATGAGCAATCGAATATTCAATGGGAATCCCAATTGACATACAATATTAATCGAATGCTTGTGATCTAAATTCACCAACGTTTCAAGACAAAATTGTCTTGATTGAATAATCGAAATTGAGCTCGCAATTTTAGGATCTAAACAAGTAGTCTAGAAAAGGCTAAATTCTTAATAGAAAGTAAACAGACATTGAACAATCAGTATAAGAACCAATTAAAATTATAAAATAACGAAACAGTCCACATATATAGTCATGTATTCTTTCCAAAAATGTTGGAGATTCAACATTGGAAATGATTCCTATTCTTGTCTTGCGAGCCAGCCATCTTTCTTTATCTATGAGTCATATAGCTTGTCACAACTCAACACTCCTTCAATCGGGAACTTTTCCTCACACCTAACATTTATAGTGGAAGGTTTAATGATTAACTCGCATTGCGAACAAGTATTACATGGATAATCATTAGGTAAAATAATTTTCTAGTTTTTTAAAGGATGTTATATGAATTGTTTATTATTCGACACATAATTATTGCTTCTGGGTGATCGAGTCGATGATATCAAAGCATAAAAAAAAATTTAGTCAATGAACTCCCAGTTTTTATGAATGTACCATACATGCCAAAGGGAAGTGCCAAGAGTTTTTCTTTATCTTCTTCTGGCCATATAGAAAAAATTCTAAAAAGATATTCAATATTATTTTCTTGCATCGTCTCAATATTATATATATTACAGCAGATATCTTTAAAATTAATCAAATCCCTTTTGAATTGGTTAGAATAAAGTGCATTTTCAATATAATTTTTTATTATTTGATAAGATAATACTAGCTCTTTTGGAGCATTCAACGATATTTGATGCCCCTGATATCATATTACATTATTTTCTATAATGTTAAGTTCAAAAAATATTTTTATCTCGAAAAATAGTATCTGTAGTTGATGAGCTAATTAGATATCTTGATAATTTATCTTGAATCTATAAATATGACCAAATAGTTATTTTAAAATTTTGAATTTATAACAAAAAAGAGTTAAACATAAATCAATACTTTAATCAATTGTAAAATAATTTGACAATGCATATTAAAGTCTCGAACTTTAATAAAAGTAAAGTATATCTCAAATTAAACTTCTAATTTAAAAGAAAATAATAAGATATGGAAAGTAAACTAATTTATATTTTTCATAACATCACCCTAGTCAAATAATCAATATTATCATTTGGATCAACAAATAAATTAAAGACATCTAAGTGGGTCACATCAATTGCACTCTCAAAATCAACACATTTTTTCTATAATTTTCCTTTTTCCTGATTGAATTTTAATTGAGGTCCACAAGATACTTTTTCGGGTACAACTCTTTCATGCCTCTTTTGGACTAGTTACTCATGATTTCTTCTACGTCCATGTCCATGTATTCGTCTAGGTTCGTGTTCGCAATCACATTTTCATCTTGATATTGTATTTGTTTTTGGAAATACAATACCGTTTGCTTCAGGCAATGGTACATAATGAGTTGTACATAATTCATGATTTTTAATCAACAATTCATTTTTTTTCAACTACAAATATGCAACATATAAATTATGAGTACTACTCAAAATCACACTTACAATATTATTGCTACATGAGCACATTTGAGACATAAAAGGTGAAGAAAGTTTTTTCACACCATATCATCATCAGTGATCTTTTCTCCACACAAAGTGAATTTTGAACATATTCTCAACAATTCAAAATTGTACTCACTGACAATTTTAAAATCTTGCAAATAAATGTGCAACTATTCTTAGTGGACTTTGGGAGGACTGTAGTCTTGTGAATGTCAAACCTTTCAATCAAGTTTTGTCAAAGAACTTGTGGATCCTCACTATTTTTAATCCATCGTAGAAACAGCGATGAAGGAAGATTGGTGCGTTTGCAAGATCCTTTGAGATAAGATAAATTTCGGCATCGAGATTCCATAACAGATAATTTTTGTCTGATAAGTGAAGTGCAAGAAACTCAAGTTTTGTAATTTCGCCATTTGAATAACTATATAATCAAATAAAAGATACAATTAGTTTTCAAAAAAAAAATATAAGTAGACATGATATAATTATATAAGAATCAGTGTATACATGACATGCGTTGTATGTTTATCTTAAGAGATAAACACTAATTCATAAGTTACATATATGATATATTTTTTGAAATGTGTGGTAATTCGAAAGCACATTATATTTTACTATTGTTTATTCAAGAGTAAAATGTCAATATTCTTGTGAAATATTGAAATTATAATGTCATGTTCTTTAGGAGCAAGTAATATTTATCTAAAATATTAATATAATATTGTGCTACTTTAGAAGTAACAACGAAATATTCTTTGAAAATATTTAAAGATCTTACGAAATTATGAATTTTCAAGATATAAAAAATCAGATCTATTTGATTTATCAAATAACTCAAAATATATTAGGATATTAACTAAATTTACGTAATATTAGTTCATATAGACATGTATAGACATGCATAGTGGAAAATTGCAGTGACTATTGACTACCAAGCAAAAGAAATACTTTAAAGGACCAACAATATTACAGTGAACTATGAGCATGCAATTGCAATGAATTTTTGAATGCAAGTCCCTAAATCAAGTGAATGATCCAAGTGTGTGATTTGAGGATGGCAGCATGTATTTGATGTTGGCAATAGCAATGAATGTAAATCACTAAATTATACGTTTTGCACATGTGAATGCGATAAATAAGAATAATGATATTTATAGTCAGCGACTGTAAGTAGTATTCTTATATGATAACTTGTTATTTAAGGTATTAATGGATTACAAGTTAATAACAAGCTAATGTCTTAAATAACAAAATGTCATATAAGATAACTACCGATGATTGCTGGTTATGAATATCATTGCTCGATTAATTATTACAAAATGATCAATAATTACATGCAACTTGTTGATCAATATTCAAATCGTGTATTGTGCAATAATTTCACGTAATTATAATCATCAATTAAAAATATTGGTAAGCATGTGAATAAAAATTGAAGATAAAAAAACGTATATGTGACAAGAAATTATTGCATCAGTATACAATTTGAGACTAAGTATAGACTACCTTATAGCTAATTCACTTTGATTTTAGAGACTCGTACTGATAAAGTGTTATAAGTTAGACGGTGAAATAAAAGAAAATAGAAAACTAAATAAACTTTCGTGAAATTTTATTATAACAGTGGATTCATATTTATAAGGTTCAAATGAGAGTTACAATATGAACAGTCCCATATAATTATTGGGTCTTGTACAATCACACATCCACACGATCTTGATGTCAACCTTAATATATTATCATTTTTAAATTGAGCTTATATTAAAATTTTAACCATATGAAAATACTTTGATATTTTATGCAGATTTTTTGCTTATAATTTAGAAATATAGGAGAATAATTTTATCCCATATTATAAATGTATGTACAAATACAAGAAGGGTATTATGAAATGAAAAAAGAAAAATTAACAAACTCCACAAATAAAAAATTCTTACACCATTATAAAACTAAAATGAAAAGAAAGAGCAATGTATAAGTATATTCAAATTTATGTATGTACTTTATTATAACAATGATCCGTATATATAGGGTGTCAATAAAAGCTATAATCTAAAGTACTTAAGACATGTCTAATTATCTTGATAAGACTAAATAGTTATCAATAATTATTCCATAATTTCATAACTCTCCTTTGATAACTATTTGCACAAAAATTGACTCACAAAAAAATTTATTTCAGCAACGAAGAAAAAAAGAGCACAGTTAATTATAAAAAAAATTGAATAGTAAAGTGTTGTTTCGTTAAAATCTTGTTAAGAAAATTTAATAGGACAAAGCTTGGGCGAAGAAAAATGAGAACTATTATCGCGATTTCAGTTAATGAAAGTGTTTGTGATTTGTGTAATGAAATGGTTATTTGTAGTTGACAAAGTGAATAGTAAAGTTTAATTCGTAGGAGTGTAATTAAATTTAATATGGAATAGAATAAAGAAAAGAAAAGAAAGAGAGTGAAAGACGAAATAAAAATTCGAGGCAAGTGATAAAACACTTTCGCCTTAAGATAAAATTGTCCCTCAATAGTAGTAACGGGTTACAACATTTATCTCCCAAAATACAATGAATACCACTTGTGGTAGAAGTACTTTAAACGACAAGTAACAGCGAATTCGAACAATTTTTCTCATCTCTCCAAGAGAAATGACTTTTAGAATGATTTTTTGGAGAGATTGATGCAAGACTTTATACAAATGATATTGGATACGTAATGGACGTTCAAATGGTTCTATTTATAGAAGAAGAGAGATTGTGAATGAAAATACACGCCTCAAAACTTAGCAACCTTCACGAAGGGAGATAACCCTTGCTATCGCTAGTTTGTTGCTGACTTCTCGTTCGAGCGTCAATGATACCTTTTCAATAGAAACTGAAACGCCCGTCTGCCGCTAGCTTGTCGCTCGAGCTGTATTGTTACCTATTTTCCTCCTCCTTTTTTCTTCTAACTTTGAACCGCAATTTCTCATTATTTCGAAATTGGTTTTGAGATTTCAAATATAATACGATTATCTATTCAATGAGTAGAACAAGTTAGTCTATTTATTTTTATAATTTGACTATCAGATCAAATTCGAATATTTAGCCAAAGTTGACACAAAGTCACTTTTCAAGTTTTATATTTAACCAAAATTTTAATCTTTAAACCAATTCCAACCGAAAGTCCTTGTATCGAGTTATCCATATCTTGTGCACCAATGTTTCAATATCTCAATTCTGTATAAGTATGTTTTTGTTCTCTTTTCATAATTTTCAAGCAATATCATCTTCATACAAGATATATATCAATCTTTGAAGACTACAGTAACATGATAGTTCAGTGAAACATAGATCTTGATGTTGCTCTTCAAGTGTCTCGTACACAATTTGTAAGTTGTAACATATAAAATTATTATTTTAAATGTAAAAGTCTTGTAGATTATGGACATTCATTACACACAAAAATATACCTCATTAAAATCGTACTAAGAAAAACCTTATGAAAATCCTAATGTAGGAAAAATAGTACATTGTTCCTTTGAATACGCTACAAAAGTTGATTCACTAAAAAACTTGTCAAAAAATTTAATAGACAAAAACCTTCGTCAAAACCAAAAAAGAACAACACGTATTTACTTGTTTTATGATAATATTACTTGAACTATATGTTTCATATATATTAAATCATTCAAGAATTTTTATGTAATTGCATCCATCACAAGATAATTTATCTATTTATTTAATTTTTTTTCAAAATTAATTATGTTAAGAGTCGTGCCTTATATATTACAACTTCATTTTTCTCTTTTCATTTTTGCAAAAGTATACAATTTTAGGTATTTGGATTACAGGTCCAAAAATTTCAAATTTCTATACTAAGTTTCATGTTTTTAGGATTGCATTCTTTTATTTGGTTAATTATTTTTGTGTTGTATTCTTCGATGAATTTAACTTCAATATCCTCTATGTCATTCATAATAAGAAGTACTAAATTGTGTACAAAAAATTTTCAACAACATTTTCTTTTCGATTATATTTCTTTTTCCATGATGACATAATTTATTGAGATATCTCAATTTTAAATAGTTAGGTACCTAAACTTCTTCTAGTGTTTTACAATTTATTATGTCTATACTCACTAAGAGTCTATGCATTTTCAATGAGCTCATCTTTACTATTTTTTTCTGCACTTTTCTTTTCAAGATTCTGCCCTATAAACAATGGATTTGCTGGGCTGGATGAGCAACCTTCTATATTGCATTTGTACCAGTAGTAGAGTGGCTTGTATTTTCAATTAGAAAAAAGGAAGATTAAGCTAGGCAAAGACTATGTTCTCTTTTTTGTACCAAAAGGCCAACACTAACAGAATAGGCCTACTTGCAAATCTAGGATGACCGATTTTGTCTTGAAATCGAATAGCATCACACTTCAGTATGCCATTATAAAATGATAGTCGACAAAAAACTGCATTATAAAATATCACCCTAACGGGTTTAAGATATTTATAAAGGTCAAACAAAACATGTATTTGTAGCACTCTTTAATATCTATCTTCAATGTATTGTGGTGTTACGATTATAAATATATTGCACTATCAAAAATCATTGGATGGAAAATGTTAGGCTCTAACTATAAGCCAACTATAGTGAGAAGAAGTTTGATGTTGGCATGATACTATAAGTTTTGCTATATACAAAATAGGATTTCTTAGACAAAAATGGAGAACACTTTGTTCTCAGTAGTAATAATTTAGAAATTAATTAAAGGCATGTTAAAAAAAACAAGAGTGTGAACTATTTAATGTAATCTCAATTGACATTTATCAAGAGTCTGAGATTTCGGATACAACATCTTGATTTTTAAAATTATACTCATAATTTAAATTTGAACAAATAATCAAGCAAATTTTATGTTACAAATATATAATAACAACATACAACCATCTAGTAGATGAATCTATTAGATACACATAATATTTAAAAGGTCTGTGTAGAGGGTGATGAAACTTTATATATCATGCTAATTAATTTTTAAGATTATAGGAATTTAGTTCTAACTTTAGCTAGTGACGTTCAATAATCAATTATAATATAGAAAAAAATATTATATCACAATTTATTGGATTGAAGAATCTTTTAATTCTTCGATTGATATTTATTCGAATTCTCATGTCGCATCATTATTGATCTAGTGGCAGTCTAAATAGTCAAGCCACAATGAACTTTTGATTCAATATAGTCCCTGTTTGAGACCCATTTGAAAGAAATAAGTGTGCAATGCTGAATAGTGATTTTTGGAGAAAGTTTGGTTAAAAATGAAGAAAAAAATTTCGATTTACATGTAATATTATTTTATTTAAGAATGTACAGTTGAAAATGGATTTTGAAAAAAATGAATTTTTGATAAAATGTGGTTCAAACAAGGGCAAAGTCAATCATTTTGTATTTAAATTTGGAAAAAGCTGTTTAAACAAGGCCTACGGGGGGATGTGGCGGCCACATTGGT
>CAIGRB010160950.1:0-13339 GCA_903798255.1 Fraxinus quadrangulata
AAAAGTAATTTTAATTATTTAAAAATGTCAAAAGACCCATTTATCCTTATCTTGTGAAATAAAACTTCTCCTTCAGATTTCAAATGAACCGGCCCAATTCTTCCCCCAAATTAAAGTTTCAGTCATCTAAAACCCTATTTGTCTCCATTTCTCACACTCTATTTCCATTCATTTCACCTTCAAGAGTTGTACTACAAAGTCTATCTCCATCGCCATTTCTCACCTTCGAGAGTTGTACCACAGTCTTTATCTCTATCTCCATTTTCTCAGTGATTCGTTGGACTCATTTCGTCTACGACAGTTGAAACTGGAAAAGCCTATGTGCATGGTTGTCTTGATGTATATGATAGGCTAGTGCTAATAGTGGAAGCATCCAAGCATTTCTTTGAGGTAAGCCTACGAAAGCTTACAAAAAGCCTCTTATTTTCTTGATTCTTGTGTGATTTTCTCTTAAAGGTTGAATTTTGTCTGTATATAAGTTCATGAGTTATTATTTTCCCTAATCAAATATAATGAGGGTGAATACCATGTCTGTCTCGATGAGAGATTTGGATCCAGCTTTTCATGGGGTAGGACAGAAGGCGTATCCTTATGAATTTTCTTTAGATTTAAAATAGTACATGTTAGGAGAATATTTTCAATTGCAAAAATTAACCAATAGCAACTGCACATGTTCCTAATGAAACTGTAATTACATTTGCCATTTTCATAAATCTGTATATACTCTTAAAGAAAGTTGTTCTTTGAGCTCCTTGACCATGATGATACATTGAATTAGAAGTCTCTTGGGGAACAATTATGCCCCAATTAGATAGCAGCTATCCTAGCATATTGATTCAATGAGATATAAGAGTATGCTCATATATGTGAAGGGGGGATGAGTTATGCATGCAAATCACACGTGAAGTTGACCGGTGTATAGTTTTCAAAGTTTTTCGTGATCCATTATTTATATTTGTATTTTGCATCAACTAAATATCATACAATAAGGTTCAGAATTCGTTTATAATTTGTATATGTTTTATAATTTGCAGTGCAATGGATTCAAGTTGTCGCTACAATTACAACAAGATGTAGACTGCAGGTAGTATAACATGTTTATGAGAAACTAAATACAAATTACAAAAAAATCTCCGCAAGAGCTACTTTGGATCTCTCCTTAGATTGAGAGATATAAGGTTGGCTTCACAGGTTATACATCAATTATTATTGCGAAATATGAAGATCGCCAAAAAAGAAGAAGTATTGTTTAAGATAGGAGACAAACGAGCAAGATTTGGATTGGAAGAATTTATTTTGGTGACGGGCTTAAATGCGGGTAATGATGACAATGTAGATAAGACTTTGGGAGTAGAATGTCGGATCGTGAAAGAATATTTTAAGAAAAGCGTGGGAAAGATTACAAAGGGAGATACTTATAATGCATTTGTATGTTGCAAGAAAAGAAAGAGTGATAAGTATAAGTTGTGATTGATCGTAATCTTGGCATATGTCTTGTGGGTCACGGAGGAAAATACCTTCATCGATTTATGGTGGTTGGACTTGGTGGATGATCTGGACAGATTCGAGAAGTATCCATGGGGAAAGTTCTCATTTGAATACACGATGAATGTATTCAAACGTGAAATGCGAGGTAAATTGAAAAATTTGAATGTTGAAGGGTGTATTGTTTGTTCATACCATTATAGCGAGGGGAAAGCCGTGCAACGAATACCGGCAACGTGACTTGTATTATTTGTTTTATATAAATTTGTCTTGTGAGATAATAATGTGTGTTTTACAATAGATTTGGGCATTCGAGGCAATTCCAACATTGGGAATGAAGTTTGCTACGAAATATCCCGATGCAATTCCAATAATTGTCGCTTGGGAAATGCCAAAGAGGTTGGTGTCTGCCGCCATTGATAACGTGTTGAAATCAAAAGAGGTAAATTGCCATTTTTTAAAAGTTTAATGGAACTAATTGTGGAATTAGCTTAGCGAATGACTAATGATTTGCACAATTTAATATTTGTAGTTGGAGGTTCATTCTAAATTGATTCCCATTGAACTCGAATTGGAGGAAATTTATTGGAAAGAGTTGACACCAATCATGGGAGAAGATGAGAGTGCTTCACACAATTCCGAAGGAGATGAGACTGAGCATGATGTCGAGCCACATCATACATTCCACCAACACTCTCCCAGAGTATCTCAACTACCATCGGTATCTCATGAGATCAACATAGCGGATTTATTGAGAATGGAAATGGAAAAACTTGAGGAAAGGCTACAAGTAGTCATATCAACTCGACTTTTTCGGGTGGAGAAAAAGGCTAACAGGTTGCTTTACACTAGTAGCACAACTTATGTACTAGAATATGAACAGAAGGGTGGGTTGGAAAAGGAGGCTGGATTTGATGATGTGATGGATGTTCCTACAGATGAAAGATAGAAGAGTTTGAGAAGGACCCAAAGTTAGAAGATAAGGTAAGAGGAAAGAATGTAGAAGGGACGGGAGCTTAGGTTGGATCTAGGGATAATACGGAGGAGCAAAAAAAGGAAAAATGGTCAAAAAAGGTATTGAAAAATAAACAATGGTAAAGGAAGAGCATAATGACGTAGAGAAAGGCATAACTGATTTTGTGATCAGGTGGATGCGAATGAATCCACTCAAGGCATGTAAAAAATAAATTGATATTCAGCTTCATGTTATTATCTCCAAATAAAACAAATTCTAGATTTCTAATTGTTCGTACCTGCAACATACAGGCGACAGTATACAAATCGAGGATGTAGGATGTGTTTCACCAAAAGGACGAGAGTATTGTCCAAAGAAAAAAGCACGCTTATTGTGTTCTCCCTTCATGAACCTGACAAAGAGGAGAAAGTTGACAAACATTGATGTATATGATCCTTATCGAGAAGTGGATCCTGTGAAGGTTGAGGCTCTTCACAAATGGATGGAAACTGTAGCTTTCGGGTAAATTATTACACATAGTTGGAAGTACATGTGAAAGTAATGATATTATTACATAAATATGACTTTGTGTGGATGTTGTTATATGTGCAGTGACATTATACCTTTGCATTTTTACAATGTTCAAGCAAAAAATTTGATCGGCCTTTTGAATGAGGATTGTTGGATTACTGACAATGTAAGTAATACAACTTTAATGATTTTACAATAATGTTACACAAGATTTCAATTTGTGTTAACTAGTTCCTTTGTGCAAATTATGAATGAGGCCATATACCAGATACGAGAAAGGGCTTCCATTTTTTCTAACTTATTCCGATAAGATTGTTGTATATTGTATACTTTCTTCTATCAATTTGTTGTCAATGCACATGTCCAATTGCAACCGAGTAAATAGCTCAAGTTTAGTAAGAGTTTGATCAATTACGTGAGAGGGGCTACTCCAGAGCTCGATAAATATTGGAAGGACTGCAAATATTTGTATATTCCTTGCTATACCGGCAACCATTGGTTCGCAATTCAAATCGACTTGGACGAATTAACAATTTTTACCTTCGATAGTCTGAAGGGTCACATTCATAAGGCAATGTTGGAAGCTTACATCCTGCCTCTACAAGAGGTTATTCTGTTACTGATCAAAGTCCATGCTACGAGTGATGACAACTATAGCACGAAAAAGTTCAAATTTGTGAAAGTGACAGATGTTCCCCAACAATTAAATGGGTAAGATTGACTACTTTCACTATTAGTAGTGCTAAATTATTTTAACTATTTAAAATTGATATAATAACTGCAAAACTATTTTGTAGATCTGACTGCGGGATATTCGCACTGAAATACATAGAATTTCTACAAGTGAATATGGACTTAAATGTAATTCGATGGGATTATGTACCAATATGAAGGAAGAAATTGGCTGCAGAGATGTTGGCTTGGAACTTCGAGCCTTAGATTGTGTTTTGGTCTGGATCTTGTTCTTTTTGGTGGAGTAGTTGACATTCCTAAAAATGTCGATATTTCTAGGATGTTGCCTAGCTACTAGTTAGTGCATTTGCAACTGTGATGATTTTGGATATTGAATATAATTGAAATTTACATATTTTTGTGCCCTTTATATCTTTCAAGTTTACATATTGTATACGTCCAGGATATTGATATAATGCATATTCACGTAACGAAATGATCTCCGTTCCTGTGGCACAAAGTATTTAATGTCGTTTACGTACAAAAATACAGTCATTCGAAAAACGATATTGAAATCGTTCCTGAACAAAACGGTTTAGATATCGTTTCAGCATGAAATGCACACTACTTCCCAGAAAGAACTACAACGACATTGATATCGTTCATGTGTCACAAAACGATATAGATGTCGTTTCAGCATGAAATACACACTGCTTTCCATAAAGAACTGCAACGACATTGATATCGTTCCTATGTCACAAAACGATATATATGTCGTTTCTATACCAAAATTGCATTGATTAACATAACGATATTTAAATCATTCCTGAAACACAAAACGACTTATATATTATTTCAACATCAAATACACACTGCTTCCCTGATTTTGATACAAGTGATTGAAATCGTTCCTGAAATCCAAAACGATTTACTATCATTTTAGTATTAAATACACACTGCTTCACAAACCTTTTCTTTCTAGTGTCAAAGTCACGAAATAATGTAACGACGTCCATATCATTTTAGTGCAAATTTGACGAGTTCAAGATCGTTACAGTTCAAATAACGACTACAACAAACTTGATATCGTTTCTATTCATTAGAAACGATATCCATATCGTTTCAGATAAAACCCTGACTAAAACGACACTTATATCGTTTCTTGTCATATCAAACGACAACATTTTCTTTGTAGTGTCAAAGTCACGAAATAACGTAACAACATTCATATTGTTTTAGTGCAAATTTGACGAGTTCGAGATCGTTACAGTTCAAAAAACGACTACAAACTTGATATCGTTTCTTTTCATTCGAAACGTTATCCATATCGTGTCAGCTAAAATCATGACTAAAACGACACTTATATCATTTATTGTCATATCAAACGATAATGATGTTGTTGTAGTGTTAAACCTACGAAATAACGTAATGACATCCATAATATTTCAAAACAAATTCGACAACTTTGAACTCGTTTTAGATGAAATCGTAACTGAAACAACTTATATGTCATTTCTTAGTACTGAAACGATAATGATATCGTTTAGTGTCAAACACACAAAATAATATAACGACATCACTATCGTTTCGGTACAAATTTGATGAGTTCGACATCGTTATAATTCAAATAAAAACTGCAACGAATTTGATATTGTTTCTTTACTTTTAAAACGAAAACTATATTGTTAGGCTTAGAAACGACGATTCCATCATCTACGGCCACCGACATACATCCATCGTACGTAAAATGATAAAAATAGGTCATCCAGGGATTTTGATCTCACTCAACAGAAACAATGGGGACAATTTATGTTATATAGTTGTCTACCACCTTTGAGTTGTTTCAATAGAAAGAAAGTGTCTCCGTTCGCTCTTCTTGAACCAATTGAGTGCTATCAAACCACTTGATGTCCTTATTCGATCATTATGCATATGTCGGAGGTCTGTCGAATGATCGTGGACGGTCGAATCGTTTGGTATGAATATAAACTATTTCAGTGTCGTTTTAGTTACGATTTTTACTGAAATGAGTATGTTATCGTGTTTAGTAAAAGGAGACAATAGAAATGTCGTTGTAGTTGTTATTTGAATTGTAATGATGTTGAACTTGTCAAATTTGTACCAAAATGAGAGTGATGTAGTTATGTTATTTCATGTGTTTGACACTAAATGATATAATTGTCGTTTCAGTACTAAGAAACGACATCTAAGTCGTTCTAGTTACGATTTCATTTGAAACGAGTTCAAACTCGTCAAATTTGTTTTGAAACGATATAGATGTCGTTACGTTATTTCATGGGTTTAACATTAGAATGATATCATTGTCGTTTGATATGACAAGAAATATAAGTGTTGTTTTGGTCATGATTTCAGCTGAAACGATACGGATATCATTTCGAATGAAAGGAAATGATATAAAGTTCATTGTAGTCGTTATTTGAACTGTAACGATTTCGAACTCATCAAATTTGCATTGAAACGATATGGACGTCGTTATGTTATTTCGTGATTTTGACATAGAAAGAAAAGGTCTGTAAAGCAGTGTGTATTTAATATTGAAAAGATATGTAAATCGTTTTGGGTTTCAGGAACGATTTCAATCACTTGTATCAAAATCAGGGAAGCCATGTGTATTTTATGCTGAAATGATATATAAGTCATTTTGTATTTCATGAACCATTTAAATATCGTTATGTTAATCCGTGCACTTTTGGTATATAACATATATATCATTTTGTGACATATGAACAATATCAATGTCGTTGTAGTTCTTTATTGGAAGCAGTGTGTATTTCATGCTGAAACGACATCTATATCGTTTTATATTTTAGAAACGATTTCAATTTGGGTATGTTACTCAGTGTAATTTTCGTACTGAAACGATATGGATATCGTTTTGTGTTTGAGGAAAAATTTTAATATCGTTTTTTGAATGACTGCATTTTTTTTTACTAGAACGACATTTACATCAATTTAACGATGCAAACGTTGTTTGCCTTTAATTTGGAAAAAAATAAACAACGGAATCGTGTAATGACTTCAATTCCATTCCAATAGTACAAAAAGGTTTTAATGGCACAATGACTACAAAATCTAACAAATCATTTTGTGCTCTGAATAAGTATAAAATCATGAAACTACAAGTTACGACAATATTACAAACGAAGTTTCAATACCAACTGCTTGGACCGTGCAAGTGGATCGGACATGACCAGTGCTATTAACCCACTTGATGCCCTCTTTTGATCATCATACATATGTCGGAGACATGTCAAATGATCGTGGAAGGTCTAATCGTCGTTTTATAACATAACGATATAGTTGTCGTTTTACACGAAAAGAAACGATATAAATGTTGTTGTAGTTATTATTCGAACTGTAACGATTTCGAACTCGTCAAATTTGTACTGAAACAATATGGACATCCATATGTTATTTCATGTGTTGACACTACAACGATATAGCTTTCGTTTTACCTGAAAAGAAATAATATCAATGTCGTTATAGTTATTATTTGAACTGTAACGATTTTGAACTCGTCAGATTTGTACTAAAATGACAACTATATTGTTATACTTAAAAATGACGATTCAATCATTCACGGTCACCTGACATACATCCATCATACGTAGGATGATAAAACTGGGTCATCAAGGGAGTTCGATCTCATTTAGCAGAAACAATGGGAACATTTTTTCTACTACCTTTGAGTTGTTTCAATAGAAAGAAAGTATCTATATTTGCTCTTTCCGAGTCATTCGAGTGCTATCAACCCACTTGATACCCTCTTTCGATCATCATACATATGTCGAAGGTATGTCAAATGATCGTGGACGGTCGAATCGTCTTTTTTAAGCATAACGATATAGTTGTCATTTTACATGAAAAGAAACGATATAAATGTCATTGTAATTATTATTTGAATTATAATGATTTCGAACTTATCAAATTTGCACTAAAACAACAACTATATCATTATGCTTAAAAACGACGATTCAACCGTTCACGATCACCCGACATACATCTGTCGTACGAAAGATGATAAAAATAGCTCATCAAGCGAGTTTGATCTCACTCAGCAAAAACAATGGTAACATTTATACTCAATAGTTGTCTACTACCTTTGAGTTGTTTCAATAGAAAGAAAGTATCTCTACATTCGCTCTTTTTGAACCATTCGAGTGCTATCAACCCACTTGGTACTCTCTTTCAATCATCATACGTATGTCGGAGGTATGTCGAATGATCGTGGACGATCGAATCGTCATTTTTAAGCGTAACGATATAGTTATCGTTTTATATAAAAAAATGATATAAATATCGTTGTAGTTATTATTTGAATTGTAACGATTTCGAACTCGTCAAATTTGCGCTGAAACGATATGAGTATCGTTATATTATTTCACACGTTTGACACTACAATGATATAGTTGTCGCTTTACATGAAAAGAAATAATATCAATGTCGTTATAGTTATTATTTGAACTGTAACAATTTTGAACTCGTCAAATTTGTACTGAAACGACAACTATATCGTTATGTAATTTTGTGTATTTGACACTACACGATATAATTGTCGTTTCATGTGAAAAGAAATGACACGTATGTCGTTTTAATTACATTTTCAATTGAAACGAGTTCAAACTCGTCAAATTTATTCTGAAACGATATGAATGTCCTTACGTTATTTCGTAAGTTTGATACTACAAAGAAATCATTGTCGTTTCATATAAAAAAAACGACATCCATGTCGTTTCAGTTACTTGTTCAATTGAAAAGAGTACAAACTCGTCAAATTTGTGTTGAAACGATATGGGCATCGTTACGTTATTTCGTAGGTTTGACACTACAAATCTTTCATTGTCGTTTGATATGAAAATAAACGATATTTATATAGTGGAAGGATACGTGATGCAATTACTTGGAGGACTCAATTAAAGAAAAAGAAAAAGTAAAAGTCATACAAGCACGAGCCTAAGCCTTGGACGCGCACACGACGGCTTCTTATTTTGTGTGCGCTGTGCAAGTTTTTTATATAACGATTTTTTGCCATTTTATTGGTCTATAACTACTTCAATGTCGTTATAAAAATCAGTAAAGTAGTGTGATTTTCATACTGGAACAACATCAATTTCATTTTGTGTCTCGGTAATGATTTCAATATCGTTATATAAATTGATACAAATTTCGTATTGGAACGACATCAATATTGTTTTGTCTCAGGAACGATTTCGATGTTGTTATGTGAATCTATGCATTTTTCATATTGGAACTACATATACGCCAATTATAATAATATAAAAGCCATTTGTCTGTAATATGAAAAAAAAAAAACACGACAACGTAAAATGACTTTATTTTGTTCCAATAATACAAAAGCGATATTAGCACAATAACTATAAAATCTAATAAATCATTTTGTGCTTCCAATAAGTACAAAATAATAAAGTTACAAGTTACGATAATATTACAATTTTAAATTTCAGTACCAGCTGGTTGGCCTTTACAAGTTGAGCGAATATGACCAGTTTTCTTACTTTTGGACCCTTAGATATTATAGAGACAAGAGTTGAAATCTCCATTTTGTATAGCATTGTATCGACCTCCAACATCTTCCTGACTTTATCATACAAGTTCACACAAAAAATTGTTTTCGAAATAAGAATGAACGTTGTTTTCCCTTTGTCATTCCTTACATATTTTCATTTCTAATCACCTTCAACTGACTGCTCATATTCAACTAGATAACAAACTAAATTCATAACATATCCACAGTGTCCATATTTGCAATGCAACCTAAAAATTTTAAAATTTTATCGAATATCAAACTTTGTACATTATTGATAATGCGATGTATGTCGTTATGAGTTGCAAAAAATGACATATAAGTCGTTCTAGATAGAAAGAAATGAAAATATATGTCTCACAGTAGAACAACAAATGGAATAACCAAACATGTGTTTACCAACATATTTATTTCAAAAATAAGGGATAATAAAAAAGATTGAAAACAAACACATATCAAAACTTTAATTCAATGATAAAATTAATTCAAAGTCATAATTAACAAATGAACGCCATAAACACAAATCACCAAAAAAAAAAAATGAAAAAATGATTCAGAAAAATTGAAAAAAAAAAAAAAGTAGCCCAAATATTGAAATTTAACATTACCTTCTCTTTTTCTCCAAATACCCAACAGAATATTGTAAGATTTAGTTACTCACTTAAACCAAATTAGTGTTCAAGGAATGACAATGGTAGATTTTAGGGTTTCATGAAGGAGAGAAAATGATGATAAGAAAAGGAGAAGAATAATTGCAAGGAAAGTTGATCCGATTGTAGAAGAAATGACGCCAAAATTGAATTAGGGGTAAATGGAAATTGAAAGAAGAATTAAGGCTTTATGTCTTTTTACGTATAAGGATATTTTAATAATTTATAAATTGTATTTTCCTTTTCTTTGGATCTTTAAACTATTTAACTAAAAAAAAATAGGTGTTAGGCTTTATAAATAAATTTTTGTTTTGACGAGGCCAAAGTACCCAACAATATACTCCAAACAACCAATAATCTAGCAAAGAACCTGACCCGCTTAGAATCCAATTTCAAAATGGACCCAAACCCACCGTCGAAGAGTTGGAGCATCCACACTCGCCGGGAAATCACCCGCAAGTACGAAATCCACGAGCGCGTGGGATCCGGGGCGTACTCCGACGTCTATAAGGCCCGCCGCCTCTCCGATTCCCTCACAGTCGCCCTCAAGGAAATCCACGACTACCAGTCGGCCTACCGGGAAATCGAGGCGCTCCAAACGCTGAAATACTGCCCGAATGTCATTATTTTGCACGAGTACTTCTGGAGCGAGGATGAGGATATGGTGCTTGTGCTCGAGTTTTTGCCCACTGATTTGGGGGCTGTGATAAAGGCGGCGAAGAAAGAGTCGGGAGATGGATTGAGTCCTGGGGAGATTAAGCGATGGATGTTGCAGATTCTGTGCGGGGTCGATGCATGTCACCGGAATTCGATCGTTCACAGGGATTTGAAGCCTTCCAATTTGCTGATCTCGGCTGACGGCGTTCTCAAGCTCGCTGATTTTGGCCAGGTTTGTCTTTTTTTTTCTGGCTGTTCATTCTTTTATGCTATTTATGTGGGAGTGTGTTTAAGATAAGATTTAAATGAATACACGTGCCTCTTTCTTAAGTTCTTAAATGAATTGGTTAACATGAATGTTGTAACTTGTAATATTAGACATTGTGGACTTCTTGAATTTGCTGTACACGCGTATGTTAAGACAGAGAAATAGGAAGATTGGGTTTCAAAGTCCGATGGTAAGAGAAAAAGGTGTACGGTGCTGTACAACCCAATTCAATATTTCAATAGCTAATGCGCTGCATTTTAGAATACTTTTGCAATCCCTGATAATTGATTTCCAGAAATGGTTGTAGTTGTCAGGCTTATTAAAAAAATCTACAATGGAGTAGAGAAAGCGGCCGTGGCTGATTTACTACCAAGTCGTTGCAATAGTGTTTTTGGCATGTAGTCATGGAAAAATTGGGACTTGGAAGCTATCATTGTACATTTTGCAAATGGAGAGATTGAGAAGGGTAGAACAGGATTGGCGCGAGTATTGACTCAGCGTCTAAATCAAATCTTATCATGGACTTGATTCAAGGCTAATTATATCCCCTTTACAGGTATTCGGAATTAATTGAGGCTTCTGGAATGCATCTGGAGATCCCATGGAATATGCTTTTAAGTCTTGCCCTGTTCACTGGCTTCTGCAGTGAAAGTTTCTGAGAATCTTTTTACTTCATTGCTGTCCAACTGTGTAGAAAGATAGACTTTGGCCAACCATAATATGTAGAGAAGGTGATGCTTTGTTGTAATATGGAAAGAATCAAATATGAAGGAATTCGGGGGCCACATATTTTGTCTTGGTTCATGCAGAATACGAGACTAAAGTGAGTTTTTGAAGGTGCATGGTCTGGGACTGAATTGTGGTAGTGCTTATTAATTATATTTTTTTTGGTAAGAACTGTTGGATCAAGATCTATGCTTTGTGTCTCATATATTATCAAAACCGGGTCACAAGAATACTCTTACTGCCACCATACATAGAGGGGAGAACAATGGCTTTTGAAACAAAAGGCACCTTGGCTTGTCTTATGTGGCAGTTATATTTTTGGATCCAAGTCTAATCATATTAACGCTAAAAATATACGTCAACCAATTTCTTGAACCTGAGAATGATTTGCATGTTTGGTACATGAGTATGAATGCTTTGCGTAATTTTGAATTTCTCTAGGTTAAGTTGTATTCTCTTTTGATTCACATTTGCATGAGTTTGGGTGGATTAGAAAGAGGAGCGGTGGTAAGCTACTGCGAAAGGGAAGCTGATCAAGCTATGTACCTTCTGTCATTTCAGTTTGCAATAATAGCAAGAGGAAGCGGATGGAGGAGGTGATGGGTTTAGCAGTTGTCAATGAGTAGAGAAATGAAACCTCTGAATCTCTTTTCTACTTACAACTGCTGTGAATTAGAGGTGCTATAATAATTGCCAAAGGTGTCACTCTGTAACAGTATATATGGTGGCACTTCTCTAGTTCTCTCTCTACACAATGGTCAACGTGAAATATCATCTTCACGTTCTTCTGATGTACACGTTCTATTAGAGGCATTCAACAAAATTCAGAGATATAGCAATGTTCATTAATTTTTTTTTCTTTTTCTTCCTTGACATCTGAATAAAATCACCTGAAAATGGTGATGTTTCCACCCACAATCAGATGGAGATTGACAGCTGCAATTGGCAGTCTGCAAAAGGCTCCTCAGAACATTTCGTTCCTTATAGTTTATTTTTTGAACAAATTACTGAAGATTCTTATTGTGATATTGTGGTAAGGGCTTTCTGGGCTAAGTCGTACTGGCTTATGTCACAAACATTCATCCTCTTTTCTTAATATTTCTTTTCGTATTCACAATGCCATATTAGGGGTAGGTGGGTTGGGGGGGGGGGGTGTTCATGGAATGAGTTATAACTGCTACCTTGCTAACCTGCTGCAGACATGTTATGGGAATTTGGATTGAGATGTGAAGCATAAAGAAAAAAAGAATAATTCTTCTTGCATCAGTTGTTTAGTATTTATTTAACGGAGGAACAATACAAATATAATGGCAGTTATGATGATTATATATTGATTCATGATTGAGATGGTTTGGGCATAGTCAATGACAGTTACAGATGTACCAATTAGGAAAATGGACGGGACTAGTGCTAATAGTGAACTTAAAGAAATGTGACTTAAAATCACATGAAACGAGGTAATTAAAATTGATGCATACTTTTGTGGTTTAATTTTGGAGATAATCCTTTACAGTAGAGTGGGAAAAAATTGATATATGTAGCCAATCATCACTAATGTGGATAATGCTGTGATGAGATGAAGATTAGGTAATGACTCCGCTTGAAATATACTATTGGAGCTTTTAATTCTTGAGTAGCTTCCGGAAACAAGGTTTAAAAAGGCAAAACTAAGTAATGAGGCGGTTTTTCTTTATGAGACGAGGCGTAAGCCTTGAGGCGGAGTAAGGCGTGAGCCTCACAAAAAACAAAAAATCTTAGTAAAAGAATTATAAAATAATACAAAAGTACAAAAAATTAAAAGTTGGAGCATATAGTAAATAGGATATATA
>CAIGRB010160950.1:21734-34618 GCA_903798255.1 Fraxinus quadrangulata
TATAAAAAAAATTTTTTCAAAAAAAAAAAAAAAAAACAACCAAATGGTGGCCAAGGTGCAAGCGACCTATTTGACAAAACATTCCCTAGGGCACAAAGAAAATCACGGCGCAAAACACAGAGGGAGGAAAAGGATGGGGTCACGAGAGAAGGACCAAACGACGTCACACCATCCACTATTGAGCAGCCTTGTCGTACGTGCCACCGACAGCGTTGATGGAGGAGGTGCCACCGGTGGCGGTGGTGCTGGCAGCGACTACGAACCCGGCGAGGTGCGTCGTGATCCGCCTCCGTATTTTCGTTCTGAACGATATGCCTCCGATGACCGTGGTTTGTTTCTATCCTTTTATTAATACTTGATTTTGCTTATTTTGTTAGTATTCTTTCTTAGCCGGGTCCTTTCCAGAACCCCAACCCTAATTTTATCATTATTTTTACTCCTATTCTGTTCTATGTGTTTTGGGATTCAATATAACCTTTCTAGTATTGAAAAGATCATTTTTATTTGATTAATTGATGATAATATTTTGTCTCGTAATAGGCAAGTACCGTAAGTGTGGATTTTGAAACAAAGAAAGTAAATTAGGTCTTCTATATATTTAATTTGGGGCTTTATTGAGTTAATGTGTCGTCTTGGAGCTTGATAAGTTCAAAGGCTACTGAGCTACTCAAGCTTGAGCTCAAATTCAAGTCTGTAGCTTCATTCAAACTCGAGCAACTCTTAAAAAAAACTTGTAATGCCTTTGATTTTCTCGTCGCAGATAAATAAAGAAGTTCAAGTTTTCTTTTAATGTCAACATGAAGAAGAAGATTTGGATTATCTCTCTGGGAATGTAACATAATTCTTTACCAAGCCCTTGTTTGATTTTCTGAGAAGTGATTTTGTGAAAAAGTAATATTTTTGGAAAATGTTTGGCTAAAAAGTAGGAAAAGTCATGAGTGCATGTGCAAAATTATTTTATTGGGATATTGTGTGATTAAAAATGAGTTTGAAGAAAAATGATTTTGAAAATCAAAATCAAACAAGGGCTAAATTTGTGAAATAATCCTGTTGTACAATGCCTATCAGTCAAGTTTTGGTGATTTTACCAATTCTCTGTCTTTTACTTTGTCTTTGTTATATTGAGAAGAAATATGTGGACTTCTCAACATTATCAGAGTTCTATGCTGGTACCCCTTAATTGAATTTTATTTATTTCATTTGAAATTGTTTTGGACTAAAATGGCAGAAGAAATGTTGTTTCTTGGGAATCTTATCTATGACTATGAGCATACTGGTGTGTGCTATTTAGGGAAAGGATGTATCCGATTGACATTGTTTTGCAGGTGAAGTGTCTAGCTTATGCAAAAATGTGATTTTCAATTGTCTCTATACTATAATTGTTGCATATAATTCTGAAACATAAGATGACAATTTTCTAGGACCTAGGAATCTTTGTCATGACGCAAATATGTGAAGCGGCCTATTACATAATTAGGCTAAAATGCATTAAAAAATAATGCTATTTATGAGTAAATAGGCATAAATTGACAGGTTTATGTCTTTTTAATACGGCATTCTTTTTTAAATTTCTTCGTCCTGTTTTATATCCTTTAAATCATGGCATTTAATTCAAATTTTACTAGTTATTGATCTTTTTAGAGCAATTAATGTCAAGTTATGATGTTTGCCTTTGACATACTTTATTTGTTAAGCAGTATGTTTCCTCATAACAATGATTGGTGCTTGCATCCCTCCTTGCCATTACCTTGTGTTGTGCATCAGAGCAATGTCACTTATGGACTCTTGAATGGTGAATGAGTTTTGCTGTTGTTTTTTTCAGCCGTAATGTTGCCTGGTGCAAGAACTTGGGTCTTGAGGAAGGCATGTTGGTGTGGTTTTTAATGATAACATGACTATGTGGTAATGATTTTTGAACTAATGGTATTACTTCGTTGCCAAGCCATGTGGATAATATGTTTGAAGCTCTAAGGTTATGATGAATGTGGTATATGTTGTTTAAATTTTCACCAGCCATGCATCTCATTTGGAAGTAAGGTGTGCTGATCATGTAAGTGTTTTCTAAGAAGATGTGCTGTTTGGTCAGAGAACTCAGATACGACTAACTGTAAATCCTACAGTAGATAAAATCTCTGTAAGTTGGGGAACTATTTAACAATGATGAGGTGTGAGGATTGCAATTGCCACATAAAAGCAGATATTGGCTGCTGATTATATGTCATTTGAGTTGGATTCTTAATATTGGAAATGTCATTCCTTGAAATTCAGGTATGTTGTAAATTTCTATTCTGATGAAGCTTGGGATGAAGTTGAAAACTAAAATGTTGGAATGGTAAATTTTGGATTAACTGGGCCGTTTGAAAGCAAAGTTACGTGAGAGCTGACAGAATCGTGACTTCTTGGATCGCATTATTTTGTACAGTATCTGCTGGATTGTCTTAGGTTCTTGTGTATGGCAAATGGAATCATAAATCTGTTGGCATCTTGGCAAATATTGGTTAAATGGGTATTGAACAGATAATTCATTCATTTTGTTATTAATTTTTGGTAGGATTTTGTTATATGTTTCGGGTCTGCATGGTTGTTCATTCTCACTAATTCGTCGGGTACCTATGACCAAGGATCTCGGATGTATATATTTGGGAATGCCATCAACGGTGTGCCTTTGAATGAGCACGTGTAAATCTGTCTCTGCAATTGGAATAGTAAACGATGTTTCTATCTGAATGTCACCTTGGTGTATAACAAAGTATTGGCTTGGTCACGATCAGTGAGTTTTGGCTCTATATTGCAGGGGTGTTTAGAGATAACTAATTTTTAGTGCTTAATGGTTGTCATATTTGATTGTGCCATCCTATTTAGCAAAACTTGGATCTTTTTGACCTAAGGATCTCAAATCCTGATCTTCTGAGGTGTGGATAATTTCAGCGTTTCATGTTTGGTTCAGTATTTTTACTGGTAACATCAACATATCACTTGGGAAGCAATTTCAAGGGAAGTTGTTGGCTGGTTTTTTACGCTTTTCTACACTAGTCTCTTATTTCTATAGTATTTTTGACAAGGAGATGCTCCAAGTTGTGGTAACTGTTCCTTGACATACTTGAATTTGTCCTTGGCTTTTCTTGGGTTTCACATTGGCTTGTGTAGGATACTATCCCTAGGTGACTTGTACTCACATAATTAGGTGTTTATAGCTTTGGGCACTGGCTTTTTTCAGGTTATAGAATGCGTGCAGGCTCTGTTTCTCCTGTGCGACGTAGAGATGCAGATCGTCGCTATAGTCCTGGTTTTGATCATTCTGTTGCTCCACCTCGTGGTCGTGGATTTGGAAATTGGAGAGATCTTGGTAGATATCGTGAACGCTCCCCTCCTTATGGCCGTGGAAGGGGTGGTGGCAGGTTTGGTAGAGTGTATGATGGGCCTGGGTATGGTCCTCGACCATTCAGAGGTGAAAGTTTGGCAAGAAATAATCCTAATGTTCGTCCAAGAGAAGGAGATTGGGTTTGTCCAGATCCCTTGTAAGTTATTTTCTTTCTCCTTTTGCTCTTTATGTACTTTACTCCTGCCTTTTGACGTCATCGTACAGGGCTTTTTCTTATTATGCTTTTGTGTTGGCAAATTAAGTTATTTGAGCTAAAATCCTTGTGCATTATTTTGTTGTAAGATATGTCTGCAGATCCAATTAATCCAATATTAATTTGGAGCGTTACACATGCATATGAAAATAAGTTGCTTTTAAAGGATGCACTGAGCTTTGTGCACTTCTGCATAGGATGTGACTCTCAAGTTATCAAACATTTTCTCCAGCGTAACCCCACATGCACTGACAAAATTAAGCCCCTGTTTGACAATTATACTTTTCAAACTCTTTTTTATACATACTCATTTTCAATCACGCATTCACGCAATAAAATATTATGCACGTAAACCCAAAATTTTTTCCTATTTTTTAACAACACATTCTCCTAAAAATTACTATTCAATACTCTATTTTTTAAAAGTTTGTAAAATATAAATAAGAATTAAAAAAAAAACTAACAGCTGGCCTATTGCACTAGTCTGTCTTTCTCCAGCATGTAAGTTCCTTTTTGTTCGAGAGGAATATTTTTGAATACAATCTTGTACCAAGTTCTCATTCTACTGGAGTTTGATAACCCTACTTACTGATCTTTCAAAAGGGTTAATTTCTTCATATTTTTTGCATGCGTGTGCCTGGTGGGAAGTGGGAATTACTCCAGCATTCATGGTTGTGTTCATATTGAGTTATAACTGGGGGAGGCAAAAAGAAACACAGGAAATTTTGCTTAGAATGGTAATTGAAGTATGCTGTCGGGTTTTTTATTTGTGCTATTCTTTTCATATTTCCAAAGTTCTTCTCTCTAAAATTAGCAACCTACTTGCTTGTGTCTAAGGCAGTTCCTTTGATGTCCCAGATGTAAAAACTTGAATTTTGCTAGGCGTGAGCACTGCAACAACTGCAACAGGTTCCGTTATGCACCTGCTGGGAGTCCTAGGAGGGCTTATCCTGGTCCCCTGCCGCCTTCCACTCGTCGTTTTCCTGGGCCTCCAATGGATCGTTCTCCAGGAAGGATCGTGAATGGCTATAGGTCTCTTCCTCGTGGTTGGGCCAGAGATGGTCCTAGAGATTTCAGAGCTGCTGCCCCTCCCAGAAATGAAGGCAGATTCCCTGAGCCTCCAATCCGTCGAGATGAACTAGATTTCCCTGTAAATGACTTCAGGGATAGATACAGGCTCGATAGGCCAGTACCGCTAGATTTGGGCCCTAGAGATCGTGGGAGGGATAGCTTCTTTGCTGAGAGGAGAGGGGGGTATGAGAGACGACCAGTTTCTCCACCTCCAGCAGCAGCACCAGCTCGTGGCCAATGGGCTCGAGATATTAGAGAGAGAAGCAGGTCTCCTCTTAGAGGTGGGCCACCATCACCTAAAGATTACCATCGCGACATATATATGGATCGGGTCCGCAATGATCATCGTGGCATGGGACGAGAGGCATTTTAGCTGGTGTCAAATCCTCCTTGCAGATATCTGCATGTTGAGATTTTTAGGATGTTGCAAAAGTGCTTTTTTTTTTTTTTTTGGCCTGAAGTTGGATGTACTTTGTCTTGAGAGTTTAGCTAAGAATCATGTCATTTTGATTACTGTTCAGTATGTTCGTGTTCATGGACGATCCTAATTTTGCTCGACAATTTTGTGCATTTTATCGTAGTAAAAGCCATTCTGTGGAAACTTGAGCGTTCTTTTGCAGAATTGTTTTATTTTATAGGTTTTTGTGAATGTGATCTTAATCCTCAGAGCTTGGTTAACTGCTTTAGTTAATTGATAATTTCTTGTCATGTATGTTGGTAAGCGTGTTAAAAAACTATGATAACTTCGAATTAACATAAGTTAGAAAGTAGCCGTAGTATGATGTTGCCGCACGTTAAAATGTATGTTTGGCAAAATTACTTTAAAATTATAAGTTGGTTAAACATTATTTTTATTAAATATTTTATTCGACTTACATTTTTTTGAAGATAAATATTCATAATTTTTTATTCACATATTTCGTAGGATGCTAACTTATAAGTTACAAAAAGGATTTTAAACATATACATAACCATCATGTCAGGCTAAGATTTGGTTTGATATTGCTAAGCTTTTCAGAAAATTGCAGTGCAGAAAAAAGAGTCAGTTGCGGAAAGAATCAATTAAATGCTTGGTGGACTTTTGTTATTAGAACTACTTTACGTGCAAATTAAACATAAATGATTTAGTCTCTATTTGGTTAAGATAAAAAATAGTTTTTTTTTAATTGAATTTTTATAAAAAAATTGATGAAATATGTGATTAAAAAATCGTGTGTATCATAAAATGTGTTGTTGAAATAAATTGTTAACTTTAAATTAAATTTTAATTCAAGTTTTTAGTTAAACCAAATAGGCGTAGTATCGTGTATATATACAATTACTAAACGACAGTTCTTCTAACGTGCCTTTTATGAGAAGTTAAAATCAGAAGCAAAATTCAAAAAGTTGTTTTTTTTTTTTGGCTTCTCAAAATTTGTCGTTGGATGATAAGATTATTCTGTAATCAATTTTTTTAAAATTTATAAACACCTAATACAACTTATGATTGTTCGAGAATTAAAAGTTGGACTCGACCAGAACCTATAAGCCAATATAAGTTTTAAAAATAAGATTATTTTTATTGATTAAAGTTAAAATAACTAAATTCGGGTTTAGAACTAAAATAAATAAATTCAGCTTATTGCTAAAAAAATAAGCCAACTTTTATAATATGTTCCTGTAATAACGATCTACATGTTGAAAAATTGCATTTGAGCCATCCCTTCAACATCACAGCCTTTAACACCAAACAAAACAACAAAAAAGAAGAAAGGAACTGAAGATCAGATTACAAGATAATTGATGATCACAAGAAGTTTACATTACAAGTCAAGTAGCAGGATCGATGGAATTTGTAGCACCGGAGTCGAAGTCGTCTGTGACTGCAGACTTTTTAAGGAACTCTATACAGTCTGCAACAGCTTCACTATATTGAGGATCATGTACTGTGTAATAAGGCATTTGTGCATCTGTGGAAGATCGACTAACATGTTGAGCTTTGGAGAGAGCAGAAAACATGAATAACCGAAAAACAGCCTCTCGAAAACGATCAAGCAACGACATAGGCGATAACCGATTGCTTTTTCTTGTGTAGCCAATACCTCTGAGCTTGGGCATGCAAAAAGGGCTCCTTCTGCCTTTGGATTCCTCCATATTTTCTTAGGACTGTTGGTTCAATGAGAATTGAGAAGAAGAATCTATGACAAAGCAAAGCACATGAAAGTATATATAAATGAAATGAAGACTCCCCAAATTATTGCTATGGGAGTTTTTTTAATGTCCATAAATTATTTTTGGTACATGGTTGGGACCATGAAACTGAAAACAGATGATAATTTTTTGTCAAAAAATTTGCTTGAAATGAGGGAATAACTTGGAAGTCAAAACTGAACAAATAAGGTCCCTAAATATTTGTTCTTTTTGGAGTCTTGTATTGTGCAGAGACAGCTAACCAAGATGCTTATTTTATATCAATGGATTGACTTAATTCTTTTGGATCACATGCTCTTCAAAAAAAGTATTAGAATGAAACATTTACTACCAGATAATTCCCCCTTGTATGCTGGATATATAACATGGACATGAACTGTTAATGGTTTAGAAGAATTGCATCTAGTGGCCGCTACTACATTATTGAATCACTTGATCTGAAAACTTAAATTGATAGAAAAAATTACATATATATCATTTAAATATGATCATCGACACGCTCCTCGCCTGTGTATCGTCAAAGTCGAACGGGTACACAATTTTTTTAAATGGGTAGTGGTAAGATTTAACGTTTGCTTTCATACAATATTACTAAGTGCTTTTCGAGAAATCAACCGCACAAGTCTATTGATTAATCACCATTGTATTTATATACAAGTAATCTAGTTGAACCACACTACTTACATGGCTAAATAGTACAAGAGATAAATACAATACATTACAAAATTTGTGATAATTACAATAAAAAATATTAACATGTTACAGTGCAATAGTCTAGAATTCTTGACAGTATCAAACTGGCAAAACTTGCTATCCTAGATATCCTAGTTGAATGCCAAAAGTATTTCCTATCGCCACCCTACAATATTTATCGAATGGATCAATAAAGCACTATACCCTTATTGATCTTTATATTATATTATATCAGGTCAATAACTCTATCTTAAAAAGTCAACATTGTTAAAAGAATAACTAGAACCCTTAAAAGTTAATTATTTATTTTATTTTATTGAGATTATGAACTTTCTTGGTGGCAAAGGAAAGGGGTGCACACAAGGGTAAATAGGGATGTTAAATGGACAGAGTTGACCTCTCGTCTCACCTAGGCTTGACTCGACTCAGTTCACTACTTAATTATAATCTAAAAATTCGATAATTTATGATTGAAAAATAATTTGTAACTAACTAATCTGAAAATTTGTGACGTTAAATAAATTATAACTTATAAAATTTGTGTGACTAATAAATAAATTTTGTGACCTATAATATTTTTAATGTGTGATTGAAAAATAATTTATGATCAATTAATTTAATAATATATGATCAATAAATAAGTTGTGATATATAAGTATGTAATCGTGACCATTAATTATATAACTATGAGCTTAATATATTTAATTAATAAAATATTTTTCATTATTTAGTTACAGCCTGATATTTGAAAATTTAAGCTTATTATCATATACTTTAATTGACATACACTTCACTATATGAAATTTTCTTGCCAAGGAAGGCTAGGCCTGGGTCACCCTGCCTCGTGTCAGGCTGGTCCAATTGATCCTACACCAGTTGTTGAAATTGACATAATTTTTGTCAATTCATATAATTATGATCATAATGGACTAAGAGATAACAAAATAATGAATTAAGTAGCATAAATATCATGAGTGTAGAAGACTCATCAAACTATTAATGATTTAGCAGAATTACATATATATATCATTTAAATATGCATTAACACGCTCCTCGCTTGTATACCGTCAAAGTCGAACGGGTACACATGTTTTTTAAATGGGTAGTGGTAAGATTTAATATTTGCTTTCATACAATATTACTAAGTGCTTTTTGAGAAATCAACCACAGGTCTGTTAATCAATCACCATTGTATTTATATACAAGTAATCTAGTTGAACCACACTACTTACATGACTAAATAGTACAAGAGATAAATACAATACATTACAAAAATTGTGATAATTACAATAAAAAATATTAACATGTTATAGTGCAATAGTCTAGAATTCTTGACAGTATCAAACTGGCAAAACTTGCTATCCTAGATATCCCAGTTGAATGCCAAAAGTATTTCCTATCGCCACCTACAATATTTATCGATAGTGATCAATAAAGCACTATACCCTTATTGATCTTTATATCATACCATATCAGGTCATTAACTCTATCTTAAAAAGTCAATCTTGTTAAAAGAATAACTAGAACCCTTAAAAGTTAATTAGTTATTTTACTTTATTGAGATTATGAACTTTCTTGGTGGCAAAGGAAAGGGGTGCACACAAGGGTAAATAGGCGTGTTAAATGGAAAGAGTTGATCACTCATCTCACCTAGGCTTGACTCGACTGAGTTCACCACACTAGCTAGCTCGCACTCTCATATGAGACGACCAGTGCAAACTGGTTCATTTTCAAAAACTTGATTGTGTAACACCCCTAAAGGTAAGGGAGTAGGGGACGGGAAAGATGACTTGGAAAATGTGATTTTTTTTTCTGAATATCATGAAAATAATTTTTAATAAGGCATTTTAACAGAAAATTTATAAAGTGGACATTCTTCACCTTGGCCATTAAGTTTCGCTACACTGACCTTTCTTCTTAACACGACTAGATTGAAAGTAATTCCCAAAAAAATAAATAAATTATAAGAAGATTACTTTCCTTAATTGACAATGAGCCTAATTTTAATTTAACCAAACAAATGTTTATATACAAGAGTACTTGGATCACGTAATCAAGAGCTAGCAATGCCAAGAAAGAGGAAATTACACTAGATCGGGCTTTTTAAGGTGATAGTTCAAAAATCAAATAATAAGTTTATTTAATAGTTCAAAAATCAAATAATAAGTTTATTTAATTATATATCAAGTGTTAATTTAACTAATAATAGTAATATAAAATGTATCCAACCTCATCCCAATCCAATTTAATACCAAATCCTAAAATTCATTTTTCTCTATCTTCTCTCTTCTTACTCTCTTCACCTAACTTACAACTCCGACGTCGCCCCAGCCGCTGTTGGAGACCGTCGAGCTCACAATAATGGTCTCTACCCCCTACCTCACATCGACTCGTACCCTACAAAACCTAATTCCTATGTGTGCATCGACGCTACAAGTGGCTAAGGCGCTCTTCCATGTTAGGCGTTTTTGCTGCTTCATGCACTACTCTCCTTAGTGAGCAACTGTACAAATTTTTTTCTCTTTCGTGCATAGCGACACAAATCCATTCCTTTTTTTATTTGTGTTTGATTTCTCCGAAATGGATGATATGGAGTCGTGGCAGACGTTGGAGGGAGGTTATGGAGGTGGAGGCGGTAGTGGATGCTATAGGAAACTTGGCATTTGGAAGTGGAGACTAACTAGCAGCGATGGAGCTCTAGGGAGAAGGAAGTGCCATGTCAATAGTGGACAAATGCAGATCGGAGAGTTGTTCACGAAGAAGGAGTGCAAATGCCGTTGACCGGTTCATCGGATTTGAATTCGAGTTGGGTTACCAACTCAGCTTCGGGATTTGGGTCTGTTTGAGAGTTGTTTGGAAATATGATTTTTGTTGGCTGTTGCGGTTGTGTTGGTGGTAGTGGTGGCGACAGTAACGAGGTGGGATGAATAATGTTTGTAATTAATTATTTAGGTGTTTGTGACCAATTATATAGTTGATTTGTGATCAAGTATTGTTAGTGGATTGAGATTGAGGGTGTGGCTAAAGTGTTTGGTGTATGTGATCAACTATTTGGTTATTTGTGACCACTATTTAATTGTAACCTAAAAATATGATAATTTATGACTGAAAAATAATTTGTGATCAACTAATCTGAAAATCTGTGACGTTAAATAAATTATAACTTATAAAATTTGTGTGACTAATAAATAAATTTTGTGACCTATAATATTTTTAATTTGTGATTGGAAAATAATTTATGATCAATTAATTTGATAATACATGATCAATAAATAAGTTGTGATCTATAAATATGTAATCGTGACCATTAATTGTATAACTATGAGCTTAATATATTTAATTAATAAAATATTTTTCATTATTTAGTTACCACCTGATATTTGAAAATTTAAGCTTATTATCATACTTTAATTGACATACACTTTGCTATATGAAATTTTCTTGCCAAGGAAGGCTAGGCCTGGGTCAACCTGCCTCGTGTCAGGCTGGTCCAATTGATCCTACACATCAACAACTTTAACTGTATTATAATGTCAATTCAAATAATTATGATCATAATGGACTAAGATATTTCCATAATACATTTAATTCTATTGAATTTATCTTCCTTGGAAAATACTATATCAACCACAAAACCAATCAATTACTTAAAAAAAAGAAGAAGAAGAAGAAGAAGAAGAAGAAGAAGAAGAAGAAGAAGAAGAAGAAGAAGAAAATTTAAATTTTTTGATGAATTTTGATCATAAGATTAAAAATATTATTAAAAATAGTTTTGCGATCGAAAAATGAAGCAATAAAAATATAAAATAATTACGATAAGAAATTAGGCTAAATCGAGTATCACAAATCTAATCTTTGACATCATTGCTAATGGCATTATGAATTACATTCTTATAAATAATTGGAAATAGAAATATCGATAATGATAAATAGTAATACCGTCGACGATTATGAACGAACACGAATATTCATTGCAATTTTCTCACACACACACACAAACAAACTATTAGCATTAGCAAGGATTATTTATTTATTTACGTTGGCTCTGTAGAAAGGGAAATTGTACCATAACAAAACCATTTGATCGCAGCCCACGGCACTGACTTCAACCGCCCACTGTCTCCCATTTCCTGCGCTCCTTTCTACGCACAAATCCACTCTTATATGTACACACAAACGAACAAATATTCTTGACGCTACGTTTCATCGCATAATCTGAAGTTGTGTGTCAAAATCACAAAATCTGTAAAATGTCAGTTTCCGGGGATCATTCCAATTCTGTTTTCGCCAATGTTGTTCAAGCTCCTGAAGATCCCATTTTAGGGGTACTTTATCTTCGTTGTTAAGATCACATAATAATTTGTCTTGATTTTTGAATAATTCTATTTAATGTGCATTAATTCGGACAAAATTGGTTTGAGTATTTATATTGTTTGTTTTGATTTACCAAGCACTTGATACTTATTTGATGTTGTTTTATGGGAATAGGAATTTTATGCTGCTGTGTTGCTTTTGGTTTGTTTGTTGATTTCTTCTGATAACAGGTCACTGTTGCTTATAACAAAGATCCAAGCCCAGATAAGTTGAATTTGGGCGTTGGTGCTTATCGTACTGAGGTCAGTATCGTTTCTTCCTCATATAATTACCTGCATATAAAAATAGAAAAACATGGCTTTTGAAAAAGATGATCATAAGGATATATAATCAGGGTTTGTTAATTTAAGTGGTGGCTATATAATTCTTGAAAAAGCTTCAGGTAGTCTGATGCAAAATGTTTGTTTGATCTGCTTATGGTAAATTGCAGGAAGGTAAACCTCTTGTTCTTAATGTGGTGAGAAAAGCAGAGCAACTGCTTGTTAATGATCCGTAAGTTGTTGTAATTTATGCTATTGCCTATTTGACTATGCTTGTTGCAATTTCAGGTTATACAAATTCTAATATCACATTTTCATGTGGTACAGTTCTCGTGTAAAAGAGTATCTTCCAATTACGGGGCTATCTGATTTCAACAAATTGAGTGCCAAGCTTATTTTTGGTGCTGATAGGTAAAGAGAGATGCATTTTAGTTGCAGTTATAAATCATTGAGTTGAAAGTGGACTCGAATTTAGGGTAAAGAAGCCTTTATAATCTGTGTAATATTTTCCCTGTGCATTGCATCAGACTTGATAAATTTGCCTACAATTTCTATCAACAGTTTTAGCTGAGCTTGAACTATATTGCTATTGCACGGTAAAGCACATGGAAATGTAGAAAATTTCACAATCATAAATAAATTCTTCATTTTTGGGCAATTAGAAATTCCTAGTAAATTGTCAATAATATTCTCCAGTTTTTTGAATGGTCTCGTACCCTTT
>CAIGRB010160994.1:22582-37740 GCA_903798255.1 Fraxinus quadrangulata
ATATATATATATATATTAAATAATAACTCCAAAACACAGACATTAAAAAATGGGTGGTTATATTCACATAACATTTTTTAAAATATAAATATAGCACATTTTAATTACATTAAAAGTCATTAACTTTTATTTATTATTAACCTTCACTTTTTTCTTTTCATGACATTCTTATTTTTAATTTTTCATTGATCAGAAAAACTTGTCCTTAATCAAGATTTTTGTCCTAAAATATTGTTAATGTAATTTAAAATGAGGTTCGAATATTTAATCGCATTTTACATTATTATGTTTTGATTATTTAAAAACACAATGGAGAAATGAGGTTTTTACTCTATGTTAAAGAAAAAATTTAAGAAAAAATATGAACAATTTATATTAATTTGAGAATAAGCATCTAACAAAAAAAAAATTTAAGACATAAATGTGATAATGTATACGGGTTATGAACCTTTCATGCAAATAAATATTATTTAGTTATTAAAAACTGTGGTGTGAATATATATAGTCGAAGAAAAAATGTGTCATAAATATTACCGATTGATATTACTTTATTATATATAAGGTAACAAAACAAATTGCAGAAGTAATACTAATCTAAGACACTCAATCAGGAGCTCCTAGATCGATTAGACACCCGCTTAACTTGCTAGATTCCTAGTTTTCATATGGGGGCTTTGTCTAGCTTGAAGCATGACTTGTCGTTTTGGGGCTCGATGTTACTCTTGGGAATGTTGATATATCGACTTTTTCATTTCTTTATTTAGTCATACTTGACGACTCACCTACTATGAGCCTATTTTCGTGATATATATAAAATAAGTAAGATGTTGATTATATTAAAACAAATAATATAATATTATCAAGGAATGAAATATTTTAATCTAATATTTAAGGGGGTATAGTTTTTGTAATTGAATGCTATAATTTTGGTGCCCATTTAAATACTGTTGCCGCAAAACCGTTATTTTCCACATCCCATTTCCATACCAGCCGAGCCGAGCCGACTTCAAAAATCTCCACTCATTCAACCGCGTTTCATGTCTGGCCATTAGAAGTTTAACCGCGTTTATCTATCATATAACTAGTAACAAGCAAGTTCCCAAAATAAGCAAATTTCAAATCAAAATTATAAAAATAAATAGATAATTTATTTTTTGGTAAAATAATTTTTTCTTGGCACTTTTATTTCTTGAAATTAAACTCCTCAAACTTTTAAAAATAAATATAAATCCATCCTGATGTTTTTCATTCAAAATAATTAATAAATTTACGTAAATATTTTAAGACAATAGACCGCAATTTTCCTAGTGAGAGCAAAATATCTCGACCCTGTCTTGTCTCGTTCCATGGGAAATGGGTGGGGGCAAGGAAGATCGTTTCCACCTAGATTTTTTTTTAATGTTTTTGAATTAAAATTGTATTTATAAAAGACAAATAAAAATTAAAAAATAAGTAAAATGAAAATAAAAATTAAAAAATAAGTAAAATGAAAAACCCAAGAAAAGTGATGTTTTAATCCCAAGGTTAATATACTAAATAGTCATCGAACTTTGCTAAAAGTTCTTAGGAAGTTATCGAACTTCAAAACTTCTCCAAATAGTCACTGAACTTTGCAATAAGTTCCTAAATGGTCACTGAACTTCAAAACTTCTCTAAATAGTCATCGAACTTTGTCAAAATTTCCTAGGAGGTCCCGAACTTTGCAATTTGGGACCTCATACATCAATGGTTCAATGACCCATTAAGAACTTTTTGTAAAGAGTTACTATCTAGAAAAATTTTGGTAAAGTTCAGTAACTATTTAGAAAATTTTTGAAGTTCAGTGATCCTTTATAAATTTTTTACAAAATTCAATGACTATTTAGAAAATTTTTGAAGTTTAGTGATCCTTTATAAACTTTTTGTAAAGTTCAGTAATTATTTAGGAAAGTTTTGAAGTTCGATGAACTTGTGAAAGTTTTTAACAAAATTTAGTGACTATTTAGGATATTAGCTCGGGAGTAAAACTTAGGTTAGTACTTTCTTACCTTTTAAACTTGGCCCGTTAGCCAAAAAAGACTCGGAACCTGTACCCCACCCCCTACCCCCCCAACCAAGGAGTTTCATCTCTAAATCCAGTTAAGCAAATCTCTCTCTCCACCTTCACCGCCGCCGCGCCATCATAATTCCCCCACCCCACCTTCACCTTCACCTTCACCACAGCCCAATACAACTCTATCTCTCTCTCTTGGAGACGAAGGAAGCTTGGAATTTCTCTTCCAGTCACTGGTCAAGTCGTCTTCATCTAATTTAGAACAGCTTCGTTGACTTCAACCCTCCAGTTCTCCAAAATTACGGATTTTTCCTTTTCAATTTTGCATTTTTTTTGAGATCTCTGATTTTTACATCATCACAATGGAGGACGATAAAGCAGCATTATCTCAGAAACTAATCGAAACAGTTAACGAAATTTCGGCAATTCCTGATTACAGAAGCACCGTGAAGAAGCAGTATACAAATCTAGCTCGGAGGTTGAAGCTGTTGATTCCATTGTTTGAAGAAATTCGAGATACCAAAGACCCGTTGCCCGATGAATCCATTAAATCTTTATCTTCTTTAGTAATCGCGCTTGAATCGACCAAAGAGTTGCTTCTATTTGGTAGTGAAGGCAGCAAGATTTATCTGGTGGGTATAATGAAATTTTGCTTTACTCTTTCATTTTTATTTTCACGTAATGTTTAATGGTCTTTCATTAAATTTGTATAACTGATTATTTTAGTTCCATTTTCTTTGATATCACTTTTTTTTTTCTTTTTCAAATAAAAGGTACTAAGGTGTCTCTCTTTTCTGGATTAAGGAAATATTAAAATTTGAGGGAGTTAGATTTCATTTCTCAATATGTTTTAAAATAAAATGAAGGCTTTGAAACTGACAAATCTTGCCAGTGGATTTGGTTTATATATTATTGTATTTGATTTGTTTCAGGATGTATTTTATACTGGAGCACATAGAATTCACAAGATTCTCTAGGATTAGGATTGTCCTTGCATAGAATAGTTTTTCGAAGTCGTCATTACCATTACTCAAGCATATTCCCAATCTTACGTGGATTGGGGAAATTTTGAATGGGATTGGTTTGTGTTTACATGAAATGGTTTACATTTAAATGAGATCATGTATACTGTGTTGGAAGAAAAGGAAGGAACAAAGTAATGAAGTGACTTCATGCAAGATTCTCTAGTATTGGGTATTGTTCTTGCATAGATCAGTTACCAAAAGTCGTAAATATGATATGGTTTGCATTTACATGAGATTCTGTATACCGTGTTAGAAGAAAAAGAGGGAAAACTAATAAAGTGAGTTCATGCAAGATTCGCTAGTACGGGTATTGTCCTTGCGTAAAATAGTTTCAAAGTTGTCGTTATTTGTAAAGATTTTGGAATTTTTGAGACAGTTCCAAATTTTTGTGATGCTCTAGAACTAATAATTGACCCGAGAATCCAAAAGCACTTCACACGATGGATAAAGCAATGGGTCTCCTCTTGCAATTGAGAGTGACAAATAGGTGAAAATCAGTACACTTTCGGTATTGCGGTAAGCGAAATGGTATGCAATCAATAAATACGAGCAAGTTCTCTCATCGGGGCAAATGAGCACAAGTAGCAACAATAATTGCCAGCTCTTTAGTATCTGTGGTAAGCTAGACGTAGCATTCTGCACAATATTCCCCAAGGTTCTAGAGAATTCCGCTAGCCTCTTTGAGGATCCTCTAATCGTGCATGATGCTAGACCGTATTGTCTGCCAGCCTTAGTGCCTGGTTGTGTCCATCATCTTGCCGTTCTTGCTTCTGCCTTAGTCTTCAGCTACGTACCCGCAGCCTGCCTACGTCTGCCTGTCTGCAGGTGGTAATGCTGCAAGCCTCCTTTCTGTCCTATGCCTTTGGCCCCTTGCCTTGGCCCTGCAGCTCTTAGCATTCGGTTTTCTCGTCACCCAGCCTTCAGCCTCTTGCTTCACTCACTCACGCATACTTGGGTGCAAGTTTCAGATGCCCTTGCAGGAATTCGACTGTCACGGCTGGGGTGTGACGAAGAGCTCTTAAGTTCTTGTTCAAGATCAAAAAAGATCGCGAGAATATAACTCTGACACTTTGAAGTGGATATATGGATTCACGTGAATAAAAGCGATTTGAGTGTTTTTCCCTAATTCTGCTTGACTCTTTTTTCTTTTTCATATATATATATATATATATTTTTAAATGTGGAAATTTCTTATTCAAGTGTTCATGATGAGGTATTCATAGACCAACCTTTAGGAAAAAGAACTTCGTCCTACGAACTTTCTAAGCCTGTGTCTAAAAGTGATTGTCCAACCCCTCATGTAGGTAACCCTAGAACCTCGTTGATAACTAATTCCATGACCTGAAAAA
Source organism: Fraxinus quadrangulata (assembly GCA_903798255.1). Taxonomy (NCBI): domain Eukaryota; kingdom Viridiplantae; phylum Streptophyta; class Magnoliopsida; order Lamiales; family Oleaceae; genus Fraxinus; species Fraxinus quadrangulata. The sequence goes on from CAIGRB010160994.1 coordinate 26,989, forward strand.
AGAAATCGGCCGGTGTTCTTCTGAGAACCTACTGTGCAAATCCCCCATATATAACAAATTGTGTTTAGGTTGTAATTTTAAATTTATATGAGATTTGTTTCTTGTTATATAAGACCTCTCTTTGGCACTGCATGCATGTTGAACATTGAATTATTTACTTTTTGTTTGTTTATGAAATCATTTATGGTTGGGTACATGTTTTATTCACTTTTGCACTGGCCCACATACCTGATTAATGTAAACACCCTTAGTTTTGACTTTTGATGACCATAAAGGAAGAAGTTGATCTTACGCAATTAAGACCCCATCTTAATGGACATCCAATCTCCTCACCATTGAAGTGTCTTTTAGATTGTATCTGCTGTAATTAATTGCTCATTGCAAATGTTAAATTAAAACTTTGTTTTCTTGCGAATATCAGTCTTCTGTCCTATATTCATCTTACCCAGTAATGAAGAACTAAAATATCACCCGCAGGTCTTGGAGAGAGAACAAGTTGTGAAAAAATTTCAAGAGGTGACAGCTCAATTGGAACAAGCTTTGAGTGGAGTTTCTTGCGAAAAACTTGACATATCTGATGAAATTAAAGAACAGGTATTTAGTTCTTGAAATGGTGAACTTGCATTGCCATGAAGGCTGGATATTCTAGCAGAGTACTTTATTACTATAACTGTTCTATTAATCTGTTCAGTTTGCAGTGCATGAATATGAGATGATTTCTTGGGTGGATTTGTATGTCTGGACGTGCATGCTTACCATTTTGGAAGTTGTATAATTTTTATAAATGACTCTGTATCTTTAATTTATTATGTTTCCAGATTGAGCTCGTTCTAGCTCAGTTCAAAAGAGCCAAGGGACGGGTAGACTCACCCGATGTTGAGGTGTATGAGGATCTCTTGTCCCTATACAGTAAGAATAATGATGCTGCTGGAGATACAGATGTCTTAAGGAGATTGGTCGACAAGTTACAGCTTGGTGGAATAGCAGACTTAACTCAAGAATCACTAGCTTTGCATGAGATGGTGGCTGCCACTGGTGGGGACCCAGAGGAGAGCATAGAGAAGATGTCAATGCTACTAAAAAAAATTAAGGATTTTGTTCAGACAGAGAATCCTAACATCGATTCTCCTTTAGTGGAAAAGTCGATTCCTGCAGGTAGCAATGGAATAGTATCCTCAGAGGGAATTCAGAAGAGCCCTGTCATACCAGATGATTTCCGCTGTCCTATATCATTAGACCTGATGAAGGATCCTGTCATAGTCTCAACGGGACAGGTAAAGCATTGGATTTTTGCCTTTCGATTAATAAAACCAGTTGCACTACTCTCTCTATCATTCTTTGACAATCTTAATTAATCCTTTTGTTTCTTCTCATTCATTTTTCTTTGAAAGATTCATTAATAATCCAACTTAGTTTTCTTTATGAGTTGGTTTCAAAGAATGAAATCAGTGCTTTGAACATACTACCTCAAACACCTTGTTCTAGAATGAATTAAAATTTGAGAAATAGATAAAGCTTGTATTTTATTTTACACCTTGACATGTTCAACTTCATGTTTCATGTTGCCGCTTTTAGTAACTGATGAGAGAACGTACTTTTGAACTCCATGGAGGAAGGGGTTGGACAATTTTGTTGAAATTTCTCCTGATTGCTATTTGTAGTTAACTAATTAAAATATTATATCTGCTGTAGACATATGAAAGATCGTGCATAGAGAAATGGTTGAAAGCAGGGCATGACACTTGTCCAAAGACACAACAAGCCCTTACTAGCACTGCTCTTACTCCAAATTATGTACTTCGTAGCCTTATAGCGCAGTGGTGTGAGGCAAATGGAATTGAACCCCCGAAACGACCAGGCTGTCAACCAAGTAAGACCACATCTGCATTCTCCCCTGCTGAGCGTACAAACATAGAAGCTCTCCTCCATAAGCTCACGGCTGGAAACCCGGAAGACCAGCGTTCTGCAGCAGGTGAAATTCGCCTTCTTGCCAAGCGGAATGCTGACAATCGTGTGGCAATTGCTGAAGCTGGTGCCATTCCTTTGCTCGTCCAACTTTTATCAACACCTGATTCCCGCACCCAAGAGCATGTTGTTACTGCACTTCTTAACCTTTCCATATGCGAAGATAACAAGGGAAGTATTGTATCTTCTGGGGCCGTGCCTGGTATAGTTCATGTGCTCAAAAAGGGTAGCATGGAAGCACGGGAAAATGCGGCAGCCACGCTATTTAGCCTCTCAGTAATAGATCAAAATAAGGTTACAATTGGTGCTTCGGGAGCAATTCCACCACTCGTGACACTTCTAAGTGAAGGTACACAAAGGGGGAAGAAGGATGCTGCAACGGCTCTCTTCAACTTGTGCATATATCAAGGTAACAAGGGAAAGACCATTAGGGCAGGAGTCGTCCCTACTCTGATGCGGCTGCTTACTGAACCCCAAGGTGGTATGGTGGATGAAGCTCTTGCTATACTGGCAATATTGGCTAGTCATCCGGAAGGGAAGGCTGCTATTGGAGCTGCAGAGGCAGTACCTGTTCTAGTCGATGTCATCAGGAATGGATCCCCGAGGAACAAAGAAAATGCAGCTGCTGTTTTGGTGCATCTCTGTTCCGGAGACCAACAATACCTTGTCGAGTCTCAGGAGCTAGGAGTAATGGATCCACTACATGATATGGCAGCAAATGGCACGGAAAGGGGCAAGCGCAAGGCTGCCCAATTGCTCGAGCGGATGAACAGATTTGTTGAAACACAAAAGCAGGCACAGTTGCAGGCGCAGGCGCAGGCGCAGGCCCAGGAGCAAGCTGACACTCAGATTCAAACTCAAACTCAGGATCAAATGTCACAGCCACCCTCTTCGACTGATGCTGTCAATACTTAGTGTTCATGTTCCTTTACCGTTTCTTTTGTTGGATTTGTTTATTTTCAATTTTTTTTTTCGAGTATTGAAGGGGATATAGCTTGGTTAGAAGGGACGGTGGAAGATCACCAGTCCCATCCATTAAGTTATTCTTATGTTTTGTTTCGTTGAGAAATATACTTGGTTGGAAAGAATTACTAAGAAGAAAGGCCAAGCTATATAGGACATGACAAAGAAGGTTGAATGTACCTTTGTAATTTATACGAGTGTAAACATCCTCAAGATTTCATTGTAGAAGTTGGGGTGTCAAAGGGGGCTAACTTGGCTCTCCCATGCTTGCCCGATAAAACTGGCACGGGAATTGGTCCATAACTCGAGTGGGCTGGTCCATGGGAAAAATCTGGGCTGGTCCTGTTTAGATGTTTGGGCTCGTCAACTAACCACTAGGCCATGTTGATATCAAATTCTGGAAGGTTGATAAGATATTGATAGACATCCGTAAGTTGGGACTTGTCAAGAAAAATATGATAACGTGATCAAAAATAGGAAAATATTTTTCATGGAAAAAATTGTCAATCAAACAGTATAAAATTAGTAAATTAGATGGGAACAATACATTTTCCTTGGAAAATATTAGCAATCTAACACACCCTTAAGGTTTTTTAAGCTGACGTTGTTGTCAAATCTAACTGTAGAAATTGATTACCAAGTAATTGCAGTATTTATGATTTTGAACATTATGTTTTTGTTAAAAATATGAAAAATATGTATGTAGTTCAATTAATTGTACTATTTATGATTTGAACATTTTTTAAATTTTTTTTTGAAGAAATGTATAAAGTTTAAAGAATGCATTATTGTATTTATTTATTAGTTTAGAATATTAAAAATTTAAAAAAACTCATAATTACACATATGCTTCGCATAGACACTCGTGTTCTTGTAATGTTTGATGCTCAATAAAACGTATTGTCATGCATTACTCATTTTAGAACCTTGCCATTACCTCTTCCTTTATCAGACCAACTACCACCTCCACCTCCACCTCCACCTCCAATCTATCAACATCACCCCATCACGAATACATGCACAACTAGAGATGCAGTAGCACCACCATCACCACCATTTCCTCCTCAAAACCACCTCCACCTCCACGTCCACCTCATCTAGAGCTACTAATGATCCCCAGATTTGTAGCCATACTACGATTGCCAACTCAAATCCCCAACTAACCACCAGATATGTAGTCGTCGCCATCATCATTGTTGCCACCAACATCTATTTTGCTTTCCACACTTCATTTCCATCTACCATCACCACATATCGACTTCAATGGTGATGACGACAGAGATTATTAGAGTTATGGTAGTATGGATGGTGAAAAAACTCGTTCAACCCTATACATATGGGGCCCCACCCCCGAATGTGGCAGAGATTACCCGCCTAACTGGGTAAACGGGGTGAGGATGGGTCGGGTGTCATTGCCCTGAAGGGGGTACGAGACGTATACATGAAACATAGTCCCCGTCCTATATAAAGTTAATTTCAAATTTAAGTTTTATTATCAAACAAAAATACTAGAATTATCATCATTTTTAAATAGAATATACGTTGTTTTTAACAAATTAGAAAAAAAGTAATAATATTTACTAATTAAAAATATGAAAATTAAAAAAAAAATAAAAATACATAGGGCAATAAATGGGGCAGGAGACCCACGTCGAACTCTCCCCGTTCCGCTTTAGTTGGGTATGTGGATGGTGCAAGGTAACAAAATACTCGACCGAACGGGGGTGGGAATGGCTGACCCGTTCTATACTTGCTCTGTTGCCATCGTTAGTGGTAGGGGCACACGGGATACTGATAAGGCATTGGTCGCATGTAGATTTAGAAAAGGTGTTGAAGGCTCACTGAATAATTGAAAGCGTTCAAAGAGAAAAAAGGCTGCAATATGGAGTGAAAAGTCCTAGGACTGTGCTTTCCAACACTAGTTTTTAGATGGTAGTGGTCGTTAATGAAGTTTGTATTTACGTGTAACTATACAGATATCGATATGGCAATGGCGGTGGTCAACCGCAAATCCAACAACAGCTGCAAATCCTGAGAGGAAAGTGGTAGTGCCTGATAATAGTGCAATCATCACGTTTTTTATCCACTAATAATTGCATTGTCATGATTTACTGGCGTCTAAATGTTCTAAGTACACTTATATTTTGGTTTAGGTTGTAAATGAACGAATACGGTGGAAATTAGAAGAAAAGGACGAGAAATGACAAAATAGAAGAAAGTGAAAGTTTAGGGACTAAAGTGTAAATACTCTAAACTTTTTTCTGATCTTGTGATGAAGATTCGAGAGTGTTAGAGGTCAATTGAATGAAGAAATGAGTCAAATGGATGAAATATAGTCAACACATTATCACATATCAACTTTCAAGCTGAAAAGTTTTGCACTGGTTTTCAGCCTCATATTGAGACCAGTTTTTGACATAGAAAATGATCGAATTCGAAGATGATATCATGGAGCAAAGTTGTATCGCTTTAAGTTAGATTTTTAACGCATTTTGAATCACCTCAATCGAATATCAGGAGAGAATGTTATGATCCAAAAATATTGCAAGGCGCGCATCCTTGCTATAGATGAGGCATCGGCCTCACACCAAGGGGCTGCCAAAATCCTTTAGGCGGGGCCCTAATTTACACTAGGCGCGCGCCTCAAGCCAAAACGGGGAGAAAAGTTTAGTTTCCTTATGTTTGTTTTGGTAATATTTTAGAGCAATTTCGGAGGGATAATAAAAGGTAAAATTCCGTAACTTTGAGGGATGAGCTGTATTTTGAGCACAAAAAGTTTTCATATCATTTTTCCTCTTAATTCTTGCTCAAGAACCTCACGAGGAACTAAAAACCAAGGTGAAGCAAGTAACGAACTTGTTGGAATCCAACATTTCACATCAATTTATTCATGTAATTGCTCTTTTCTTACTGAATAATCTTAGAATTTAGACTTTTCTTTTCATGAATTTATATTGAAATCGGTTTAATAATTACTGGATTTTTCATGAATTCAGTCATGCCTTTTCCATTATTTAATCAAATTATTTATTAAGTTTTAATTTCAATGACTTGTTGTTGAGATTAGTTTAACAATTATTAAATCCTTTATAGATCCAGTCATGCTTCTTCTATCATTAGATTGAACTAATTGTTGAATTTTAATCTCAATTTCACTTTGTTGGCGGATTGATTACTGCCTTATGCTTGATGTATATGGTTGGTCTTTGATCTTGTTCCAATAAAATTATGCGAATAGGTAATAAGTCTAGATTCTAAAATTACATTTGTAAATTAAATTGATTTTCATGATATATCTTTCGTTCAATAATGACATAAAAATAAGACTCTAAGGGCTTTCGGGCTTAGCACCCGAACGTAACTCGAGCACTTAGCCCTAGTTCTTGCTCTTTCCTTCCCTGCAAATTAGAGTGACGGGATGAAAGCATCTAATTGTGTTCTAAAAATGGAATAATTGATGTGAATGATCCAATCCAATTGAGGAAATTCCGACGCTTCACTACCTCAAATTATTGATTTTAATTTCACATTTCAAACATTAAATTTCACTACAGATTGAAGAGAATAATTCACTCTTCTTGATCATTTGAGCATTTTCCATCTCCTTGTGGATACGACATCCAAAAGTTGCACTACAACTACCGCGTTATTCTTTGGGCATAATCAGTGCTAGAGAGGAAAGTTGCGATTGGCGTTCATTGTTGTGGATTGTGGAAGTGGTTGTTCATTGTGGAAGGTCTGTGTTCAAGATGACCCAACATGTTAAAAAACAAATAAAAATCAGCTAGCTGGAGATGGGCTAATTCACATATTGTTTCATTTTAATAGTAAGGCCCATATTATACTTGATAGTCTAGACCAACGACGTGAGGACCAACCTAGTTAGTCTGTAAAAGATTAAGGTACTAAAAGAAGAGTCAAAATCTGCTATCTTTATCTTCTTGTCCTCTCGATTGACTCATCAATTAAATTTTGACACATCAATACAATTTTCAAGTGGAAAATTTTGAGTAGATTACATTTCAATCTTCGAGAAAAATATATTAAAAAAAAGAATTGAACTCAAAATTTGATTGGCTCAATGAAGGGGACATGAAGATGAGGACAACACATCAAAAGGATATAGTAATTTGGAAGTTTACACAATAATAAAAGGAGCTCTATTGATGTGTGAAGTCTTCACACAGAAATTGAAGCCCAGTAACCGAACTGCAGATATAAATTACAGACACAATTACAGAGACAATAGCCAGTAAACACCAGACAATTCCAGCAAATGAATTTGTCCAAGTTTAGGCTATCTTATTATATATATTATGTTTAAGACACACAACATCATCCAGGATCCATGGCTACTTTGAAGGGTTTAAATCAAATTCTATCATCAACAGTTGCATAGGTCACATGTGCAGTTTGATCCACATTTGCAGCCATGGCCTCCTTCTACACTGAAGCTTTTCTCAGATCCTTCGGAGTATATACAAGGTCCTTAAAATTAAGAAATGAAAATATAAGTCAATGGGTGGAGACTAAAAAGGCTCTTGATGCACAAAAAAGTGAACAACTTGATGAATACCATTAATGAATTCTAGTTGATTCTACTAAGTACTTAGAATTTATTAAAATCAAGTTTGAGTGAATTCAAATAATTGATTTGATCAACAAATGCTTTTGTCCGTATAATATAGAGTCAAATCAAAGAATTATACATCTCTAAATTTTCTGTAATATTANGGCTTTCGGGCTTAGCACCCGAACGTAACTCGAGCACTTAGCCCTAGTTCTTGCTCTTTCCTTCCCTGCAAATTAGAGTGACGGGATGAAAGCATCTTATTGTGTTCTAAAAATGGAATAATTGATGTGAATGATCCAATCCAATTGAGGAAATTCCGACGCTTCACTACCTCAAATTATTGATTTTAATTTCACATTTCAAACATTAAATTTCACTACACATTGAAGAGAATAATTCACTCTTCTTGATCATTTGAGCATTTTCCATCTCCTTGTGGATACGACATCCAAAAGTTGCACTACAACTACCGCGTTATTCTTTGGGCATAATCAGTGCTAGAGAGGAAAGTTGCGATTGGCGTTCATTGTTGTGGATTGTGGAAGTGGTTGTTCATTGTGGAAGGTCTGTGTTCAAGATGACCCAACATGTTAAAAAACAAATAAAAATCAGCTAGCTGGAGATGGGCTAATTCACATATTGTTTCATTTTAATAGTAAGGCCCATATTATACTTGATAGTCTAGACCAACGACGTGAGGACCAACCTAGTTAGTCTGTAAAAGATTAAGGTACTAAAAGAAGAGTCAAAATCTGCTATCTTTATCTTCTTGTCCTCTCGATTGACTCATCAATTAAATTTTGACACATCAATACAATTTTCAAGTGGAAAATTTTGAGTAGATTACATTTCAATCTTCGAGAAAAATATATTAAAAAAAAGAATTGAACTCAAAATTTGATTGGCTCAATGAAGGGGACATGAAGATGAGGACAACACATCAAAAGGATATAGTAATTTGGAAGTTTACACAATAATAAAAGGAGCTCTATTGATGTGTGAAGTCTTCACACAGAAATTGAAGCCCAGTAACCGAACTGCAGATATAAATTACAGACACAATTACAGAGACAATAGCCAGTAAACACCAGACAATTCCAGCAAATGAATTTGTCCAAGTTTAGGCTATCTTATTATATATATTATGTTTAAGACACACAACATCATCCAGGATCCATGGCTACTTTGAAGGGTTTAAATCAAATTCTATCATCAACAGTTGCATAGGTCACATGTGCAGTTTGATCCACATTTGCAGCCATGGCCTCCTTCTACACTGAAGCTTTTCTCAGATCCTTCGGAGTATATACAAGGTCCTTAAAATTAAGAAATGAAAATATAAGTCAATGGGTGGAGACTAAAAAGGCTCTTGATGCACAAAAAAGTGAACAACTTGATGAATACCATTAATGAATTCTAGTTGATTCTACTAAGTACTTAGAATTTATTAAAATCAAGTTTGAGTGAATTCAAATAATTGATTTGATCAACAAATGCTTTTGTCCGTATAATATAGAGTCAAATCAAAGAATTATACATCTCTAAATTTTCTGTAATATTATTCAAGAAAAACACAACTAAATAAGTAGTGCTTTAATAGGTAACCCTAAGCTAAATATAATATCTTGATTGCACCTATCAAAAATATTAATTAAAATGCATGAATTATTAGAAATAAAGTAATACAATTATTCAGCTCCCATTTAAAAGAGCGATCATCAAAATTAACATGGCCTATTATAAGGATTATAAGTTTTTGAATTTCTTAATAGATGTAATAATGAACCGATCAGAGTATTTAAAAAGAAATGAAGTAGTCGAACCCTTTGATTAGACTTACATCTTCGTTGGTGCGATCCCTTCGATGATGGTAATTGTTGTGCTCTTCTCCACGTCCGGGTACATTTTGCCGCAACTTCCAATACAAAAATAATAACTGAGTAAATTAACATAAAATCCTTTATATAGTAGGAATATTAAGTTGAAAGTGTGTTTACCTCCAGTTGCTTCCGCAGGAGCAGCTTGAGCCACAATTACAGCCTGATGACATATTCTTGAGAGATGAAAAAGAGTTAAAGGGGAGAGATTGCTTCAATTGAAATGAATTTTTTGTAGTGCTCTCAAGTTGGTGTTTTGGTGTTTCTTGAAAGACTTTGTTGGCTTCTATTTATAAATTAGTGTGGTTATGACATGTTTGCATAGATGATTCGATACGATTAAGAAAAAAAATGTTCTTTGTTCCTTGATTATATGTATTTGATTTTAACAAATATAAAATAGATGAAATGGATGATTCCTTGAATATTTAATTGCTAAGATCATAGTTAGACGAGGTCATCAAGAAAAGTCTCAACAAAAAACCTCAGTCTACTGTTGTTATATCACAAAGACTGAAACCTTTTAATTTTTGAAAATTAAGTCCTTGTTTGAGCCCTATTATCTAAATTTTTTTTTTTCCTCAAATGCATTTTCAAGTACACATTCTCTCAATAAAATTATTTTGCAAGTCAATTTAAATATTTTTTTCTACTTTTTAACTGCTTGTTTTCCCTAAAATCACTATTACAAAAATTATTTTTTTTTTACAAAAAAGTAGGACTCAAATAGAGCCCAAGTTATCAACATTTATTATTTTTACAGAAGCTTGGTCCTAGTGGACAGAATCCATTGACAATTTTACAATTCAATGAGGTAAAAACCTCCACAGTCGACTTCGACTTCTGCATGAACTTGATCTCTTACTACGCACTCTCCATCTCTTAGGGCCAAAAAGCTCACCCGACTTCTGCATCAACTTTATCAATGCCAAAAACTAAAGATTGAAGATTTATTTATATAACAATTAATAGGTTGGAGACGTTTATTGCATTTTTCATTTTTAAGTATTAGAAAAAGGAGAAGGCGTGAACCTGAATTCTCCAAATATTTTGACATTAATTCCCTATCAGAGGCACTTTCGTAAGCATATATAAAAAACACTATCTTCTTATCTATCCTCCAAAACGGTTTGAAATTATCGAAGCCGATTCTTTCAACTAAGTCGATTCGTCCAACTTTGTTTGCTTGTCAAAAGGAAATCTAAATATAAATCATGAACAACTTTGTTTGCTCGTCAATTTAATAAATTTTGATGAACGAAATAAAATTATAAACTCAATGGCGCGCTTGATTGTGACAAAATAAAGTATAAAGTTGACAACACCCTAACTTCTTCTTCTTCTTCTTCTTCCTTTTTTTTTTTTTTTTTTTTT
>CAIGRB010161000.1:6817-18248 GCA_903798255.1 Fraxinus quadrangulata
TATATTCCAATTGCCAAAAATAAAAATAAAAAATTGGAATTCCATTTTCCCACAAAAAAGGTGGGAAAATGAATTCCACCAAATCAAGCCATTGGTGCAGGTGTAAGGCATAAATGGAAAATATTTTCAATGGCAAAACTTTGCCATCTAAGAACCAAATTCATGGAAAATGGAAATTGAATAAGTAAGAGTAAAGTATCCATGGCTGAAGATAGAAAGTTGATTTCTAATCGTAACTAAATCTTCCATTTTTGATTTGTAGATTTCCATGGAAAACATAGAAAATCAAATAAGCCCTTATGATCAATTTGATTGCAAAAGTGGAATTTGGGTGAGAAAAAAAAAATCCAAAGAATTGAATTGCCTAGAATTGTTTTTCTAAGAATTATTAATTAATTGTGTTTGATTGATATAATTTTTCACCTGAAAAATGTTGAAATTTTGGATCTTTTAGTGTTCGTTTAACCTTATTTTTCATGAAAATTGTCCATTGAAGGAAAAAAATTTTCACAATTGGGGATAAAATTTGTTTCCATTAAAAAAGAATTTAAAAAAAAAAAAAACAAAGTAACCCGGAAAAGCACAAAACCAAGGAAAAGCACATGTGAAAGACAAAACCAAGAAAATCAATTGCCTGAAAAATATAGTGCATCAAACAAGACAAAAGTGGAAGTTGAAATTTATTTTCCATGAAAAATTTGGGTGAATCAAACAGGCCCTTACGAATCTGTTCACAACTTCACTTCAGCTATTTCGCACGTGGCAACTACAAGTTTGTTTCAAACCATCTCATTTTGTATTTATGGGTAATTTTGGCACTATAACTACGTGATCAATGATTAAATGCTTGCAAAATGAATGGATTCCAAGATCCGTATCCAAACATATGGACCACTATTTATTAGGGTGGCCCATACCATTATTAATTACATGTAACGTAGCCTTCCAAATCTCACTCACGGATGCACCAACTCTTCTAAGATACTCAATGAATGAATTTTCTATTAGATCTAACGATTCTTTGAATCGGGTCCAAGTTATTCTATACATGGAAGGTCCGTTTCATGAGCATGCTCCAAAATATTCATAAAAAAGGCAAGATTCGCGACCTCTACGCTCTCAAAATGTTCGAACCTTATTTGCGTGAATCATATGGGAAAGATTTACAAAATATAGAATTTTTGCTATTAATGGAGGTTTGGAGATATAGCTTCAAGCCCAACTTAACTTTCGAAACAAGTGTCGTTAGCACTTAATCTTTGTTTTATAATCATTATTTGAAAATTCTAATTTTTACATATTTATTTTTAATTACACATTCACACAATCAAATATTTTATGCTTTTTAATCACACACTCACCTAAATATCGTTAAAATTATGTTTTTCGAAAATAATGATTGCCCCATTCGGTGTAAGCTAGACCAGCTTCTGGAAGCATTAATTATTCTAATTATTGACTAGGTTCCCATTCAGGACTGATGAAGTTTGACCGTTGACTACTGTCCTCGTGACTCGTGTCCTCCCATAATTTATTTTACCAGCCAATTATGAAAGTTTACCTATTCAAGCTTAACTATATTGACAATTTCTAGCTAGTCTATATAAATTATTTTTCGAGCAAAATATAAAAAATTATAACATATTGGGGAAATTCCTCTCTCTTGATCTGTAGTATGGAGGATGTTCTACCTGTGAAGCTTGACCTCTAGCCTTCAAGAAAAAAGATCACGAGCGTTCTTCAAAATTATTAGTCTTGAAATGCATGTCAGCCATATTCTTGTTCGAGATTTTCACAAGAAAAATTGGTCTTCTTGTCAATTAACGACATTTCCAGAAAAGGATTTCGTGTAAAAATTGGTACGTAAATTGAAGTCATCTCAGTACATGGCCAAATATAAAGAAATTAAACTTTTTTACGTTGATCTCATTCCATCCACTTCATTTTTACGTTTTACTTTACATACTAACACTCCCAAGGAAAAGAAAATATATGTCAACACTAAATACCTAAGTAATGGATTTTTTATTCAAAATAAATTATGAATATCGTTTTATAGATATAAATATTAAAACTTGAGAATTAAGAAACTAACCCATGTCAGTGAGTTAATGAATGCATATAGATCCATGTTCTGATGATTTGACGGCGTCAAAAAGCTGACGGAGAAAGGCTTCCGTGAGTCCGTGACATCTCCATTTTTCTTTCAGCTCACGCATTGCGTGCTTCTACTCATTATGATAAAAGGGTCTCGCGTTTACAAAAATACCAGATGAATTTCAATTCAATGATCGCCGGCGAGCGGAATATTCCGCTCCACCAACGCCGGCGACTTAGCCTTGGTGGAGTCTCAAACTCCAAGGACTCTTCAGAAGACCTCTTCTCCGATGAGTCTGATGGTGCGTAAATATTTTTTTGCTTTGACTTTATAATTCTAGCGGTCAGTGATTAATAAACTGTAGAAGATGCGGGGACAAATGGTTTGTGGTGTGATTTGAAGACAAATCGATTCGAAAACGACGGTTATTTTTGGCAATATCGGTCAGGAATAGTATGTTAATTGTATAAGATGACGTCGTGGTCGCGATTTGTGTTGCAGCTGTTTAAACGCTTTCTAGCTGTATTATCCATTTCTTTATTAGCAAATTTACCTCGGTTCTTCTTTTTGGCATTAATTCTTTATTTTTATTTTTTTTTCCTGAATTTGATGATTCGCGAATTTAGTATCCGAGAAATTGGGGAGACTCTCAATTGAATCAGCAAAACAGGGGAGAAGTGGACTGGATGATCTATTGTTATCAACTGATGGCGGAAAACATGACTACGATTGGTAATTCCTGAAAATATTTTCCTACCAGAAATTAGTTTTACATTAATTGGTTCATTATTCTTAAGTTGGACAAATATGAACTCCTACGATTGGTAATTCCTGAAAATATTTTCCTACCACAAATTAGTTTTACATTAATTGGTTCAATATTCTTAAGTTGGACAAATATGCACTCCTATATAAGTCATATTTTTTCGTTTTCATTTATTGCTGGATGAATTCTAGGTTTGCTTAGTTTCCAAAGAGAATCAGGAAGCCAATATTCAGTTTTGTGGTTTCGCAGTATTCCTAGAAAGACAACTTTCGCATGAATTAATATTGTAGTTTCCCTCAGCATATTGTGAACCTACACAAGTCTTGTATAGGTCTAAAGATGAAGTCGTGCTTTACGGATGGTTGGGACAATTGCATCATATCAATATCAAACTTGTTCCTTTTATGTTAATAGGAGTATCTAACTAAGAATGTAGTTTTAGACTTTTTAGTGTTACTTTTGTGTGTGTGTGTGTGTGTGGAGATAATTGAAATGAAAATGCATATGCATCTTTGTTCTGCTCATTTAATGTATTCAGAATAAATTATGGTAGTTCAAAAATAACCAATTCTAGTAATCATAATCCAACAATATTTAGCTGCACCCAAAAAGCCTATATTGGATTTGAATTACATGAAGCAATAACGGGGCATGTTATTTGTCTCTGCCTATGCTTACAACCCTTATATGTGACAGGCTTCTTACTCCTCCTGGAACTCCTTTTGTTCCTCCAATGGATATAAATGAATCCCGATCCACTCTCGTGGCTCCAAGAAGCAGTCAATCAATCAGATCAACCTCTACAATCAAGGCCTCAAGAGTATGCCAAACCTGTTCTCTGTAGTAGATTGTACACTTTATTCACAGAGGAATTGCTTCTTGTTGCCTGTATTTAGCCCAGATTTTAAAGCCAAATAATCTGCATAAATAATTAATCACATGATCATATCAGTTCTATTTCAAGTTATCTTAAAAAATCTAGACTGGTTTTTCCTAGTTCTTTGGTTTGCCTTTTCGTTAGTGAACGAGTTTCATTATAAATCATAATCAATAAATATACAGTCAAACTTTGCAATTTTTTAATTTCTGCTTTCATATGTTATGGTTTAATTTTTCTTATTTCAGCTTTCAGCGTCTCAATCAGAGAGCAACCGTCCTGCAAGACCAACACGAAGCAGTTCAGCAACTCGTCCCTCTGTCTCTAGTTTCCAATATAGTATCAATTCAAATAAATCGAACTCCATCCTTAACACGAGCTCTGCATCAGTGTCATCTTATATTAGATCTTCCACTCCTAATAGCCGCTCTTCATCTGTTACAAGATCTTCAACCCCTTCTGCCCGTGCAAAGGTCTCAAGATCTTCGACTCCTTGTAAAGTCCATCCTGCCCCCAACATACCTTCCACCGAGAAACCGAGACCATCCCAAAACTCAAGACCTTCTACTCCGATTTCCAGACCACATGTCTCTGGCAACATGAACTCTATTGGTAGTCGGTCAACATCAAGGCCTTCAACACCTACTCGTCGAAACCCAGCACCGTCTATATCTCCTGTAACAGGACCTTCAGCCTCGGGAGGACGGAATCTTGCAAGGCAGAATCTTGCTTCAGTTTCCCGCCCAAGCTCCCCTGGTCCACGAGTTCGGCCCCAACCACAGCCTATTGTACCCCCAGATTTTCCACTTGAAACACCTCCAAACCTGCGAACAACTTTACCAGACAGGCCCCCATCTGCCGGTAGGTCAAGGCCTGGTGCAGCTCTTACTTTGAAAGGGAATACGGAGACAAGAAGTTCTACCACTTTTCCAAGAAGACAGCCATCACCCATTGTTGTCCGGGGAAGAATCACGGAATCCGTTGGAAGGGGTCGGATGCATGCAAATGGGCAGCTCAGTGATCATACAATTGACTCTCGCAGAGAGTTATCAGCACGAAAACCTGTGAATATATCAACAGAAAGCACTGGATTTGGCCGGACTATTTCAAAAAAATCTCTAGATGTGGCTATCAGAAATATGGTAAATATACTCTCAACTTAATTTTTCTCTGTTTCTTTTCTGCTTTTAGCAACGTGCGGTCATTTTCTTAATTGCATATAAAAGAATATCCTAGAGTATTCATTTATCGGTTGTCAAACTTTTGTTTTATTTAATCTTTCCATTTTAAGTGGGACTATCAATGGTAAGAATAAACTTATCATTCATAACAGCAGCAAATTGAACTTAAACAAGATGACATATTGAATAGCTTCAACTAGAATCAGTAACAATAGAGTTTAGGAATGTTAATTTCTGAAATTGGGACTGTGTTGTATCTTGTGGAGCCTTATCTACGTCCATTGATGTGATTGGACTTTTTATGTCAATGAAGCCAAAACTATCATGCTTAGAGCTCACAAATTCCCCATTCTATGGCAGGATATAAAAAATGGTGTCAACAGTACTCGTCCCCTCACAGGCTCAAACCTTTACCCTCAAAGTATACGATCCACTAACCAGAAAAGCCAATCCAGCCACTTGACAAGTGCAGCAGTATCTGTCAATGGAACCCTGCCTTTCGGCAAGCATGGCACCATTGCAGAAAACAGGAATTCCATTAACAGGTCTACCGAAAGTGGAAATGATGATGACAAATCTTCAGCTAAACTATCAAATGCCGATATTTATGAAAGCTCCCGTTATGACATGATTCTCCTTAAAGAGGATTTGAAGAACACCAATTGGCTTCACAGTGTGGAAGACAAGTCTGACCAAGAACCAATTTTTGATAATGGACTAGAACCACTACCAGAACCTTTTAGCCCTTTATAACCTATGGGAAGTGCTCTCACTCTATTTTTATCTTTCATTTCGTATAACTTTTCTTTTTGAATGAAAGAGAGAAATAAAGTTGTTACGGTAGAGTTTATGATAATTTGTTATGGGAAAGTCTCTCCATACAAAATGAGTCGACTAACTTTTCTGCCACAATTTTGTGAATGGTGTTGTAGTATTTACGATTATAGGATTTAATTTGGTTAATAACAAGAGTGATCTCTGAACTTTAACCGAAACTTTATGTTGATCACTGTACTCCTTTGTTCCATATTACTCATTTAAATATGCATTTTGTTTTAGTTCTTTTTCCTCCCATCCTTTTTTATTATTTTATTTTATTTTGTTGTCTTTTCCCTTTTGCCATTCTCTCTCTTTTTCTTTACGGATCATCGACTCGGGTGAATCGTAACAAGGTAGCAGCAGGGGAACTTGTGGTTTGATTGAATCCTTCACAATGGAAATGCCCTATTTGCTAATATGGTGGCCGGTCGTGATTCAGTAAGGATTTTAAATGAGTCTGATACTTGAAGCTAGAAGACAGGAGAAGAGGTTCTGCGCTCAATCAACTTTCCACTAAAATTAAGTGTCTACTCATTTAAACCCTTAAAATATTAGATGTGAGGTTCGCTTGCTATTTTAATCCTTAAATATGAATCCATTCTAGGCCTTTATGCTGTTTAGTCTATACGTCAGTGGTATATCTTTTCGATATTTTGAATTTATTTCCTATTGGAAATTATTAGCAGAACTTTTAAATGAGAAAATATAGAAATGGACAAAAACGACATAACTACAAATTTTTTTTACTCGATAGACAACTAGAAATATTCTCGATGTTTTGATAATAGACTAAGAATAAATAATTGAACGTAATTTAGTGTCCTCAACATAATTTTTTT
Source organism: Fraxinus quadrangulata (assembly GCA_903798255.1). Lineage (NCBI taxonomy): Eukaryota > Viridiplantae > Streptophyta > Magnoliopsida > Lamiales > Oleaceae > Fraxinus > Fraxinus quadrangulata. The sequence goes on from CAIGRB010161000.1 coordinate 13,398, forward strand.
TATAATAAAAATTAAAAAATACTATAATCAATGAATTACTCATGTAAATCAAGGTGACAAGAACTTCAAACAACATGCCCGTTTGCTAGATATTAAAAGCCAATTAAAATTAAAAATATAACCGTTATTGGGTTTCAGTCGTCTAATAAAAGTTAACAATAATATCTAATTTTTCAATTTTAATCCAATTTTAATTTGTACCAAACGGGCTCGCGTCTATAAAAACAGTTACAAGGGGCCATGGACCCACAAAATGCTTTTCCCAGACTCTGAGCGGCTTCTATCTGCCTTAAAAAAACAATGGCTTTCTGTCTCATCCATATATGTGGTGTCAATATTATCTGTGTCTATATTTCGATGCAAACATTAAACTGGGAATGTAGGATTTTAGAGGGCACAAAGGATATTAAACGGAATGGTGCACCAATCAAAGGAGCTTCTGAAAGTGGGACGACAATTTTCTTTTCTTTTTGTCCCGCCTCTAAATCAGAGGCACCATAACTTCGTTCTCATCTAAAGGAATTTGCACAATTTCATCCGACTCCATGACTGAAAGTGTTAGCGAGCGCATTACCATCTTTGGCATCAACGTGCTTGCCATTCCTCGCCTCTTTGATGATACAAACGTTATCTTACCAAATTTATCGGCAGTTCCAACTGTTGACTTGGATCCATCACAATAGCTGAGGTATCGGCAACATTAGCTGATTGAGGAATCACGTCCATTGGATTAGAGCCAACAGAGGAAGAGAGTTCCATTTTTGAACCCCTTTGCTCAAGCTCAGAATAAAACTCGTTCACCTGAAACAATATAAAAATAACTGTAATTCTCCTACAAATTGGTCCTAGTTGGTTGATTACCATTACTTTACTGCGAGTTTTTTAATACGGATATGAATGTAACTCTTCCAAACTCAAGTCGAGCGAACAGTAGTTAGGAGGGGAAGAACTACTAGAGAAAGGCCAAGTGACAAGTAGGTGATAGTGAAAATATGGACACCAAATAAAACAAGTAGTGCATCTGCTACCACAGCTTCTGCCTACTGTACCACATTCTGATATATCACCTTTTCCACAAGCTCTGCATTTTCTGTAATCAAATTCTCAACCAATGGAAGTGCAGCTTCTATCTGATAATCTGCGTCCCCATTTTCAGAGGTAAGCTACATCAAAATGAAAAATTCTTGTTACAATGTTGACCGTATGATAAGAGACAAAATAAAATAATAGATTCAATCCCTTATTAAGCAAAAACACATTTCCTTTCTTGAAAATTCGAATTTCAAAATAAAGCTGCAATTATGCTAAGTTGGAAGGAAAATATTTCTCTGCAGAGGAATGAGAAAAAGCAGCACTGCTCTCAAGTTTGTTGATCTGTGACTGCAGACTAGATATGTTTTCTGTCAAAAGATGATTTTCTTGTAAGAGGGTCCTCCTTGGCTCTTCCAACTTCATCACCTGCCAGGATTAGGTTATGATTTCCATTTTCCAAAGCAGAATAACAGAGAAGCTTGTCTTAAATAGGACCCACTGAGAGGTATCATGTGTGCAATGCCATGGCATTCTTCTCATCTCTAGGAATTACTAGGATGTATACGCCAAGAGGCAGAGCCGAAGGACTAAACATTGGGGATGGGGGTCATGTCATACACAAACTACCAATATGTAACAGCCTTATTAGCGAGTCATTTCTGACCACAACAAAATACTATATCAAGGGCGTATATTTTTAACCATCAAACTATATTGCAAGGCATAGTAACATGCAATGTGGTTTGTAATGTACAACTTCATTGGTAGGAGAAATAACCAATAAATCAATCCATACAAGTTGAAAGATAAAGATATCCAGGTGGATGGACAAACAAGTTCAACTATTAAATGATGATTATTCAGGTTGCTGGACTCGATACCTCAGCTCGTAATTTTGTGTTATCATTTTCAAGGGTGGCAATTGCTTCCACGGTTGAATTTTGTCACAGATGAAAACCAGATCAAAAAATTAGTGCCTTCATTATTAATCTCTATCCATAATTGAAGAAAACAAAATTATTTTGAGTTGAATTCAGACTTCTCTGTAGATAAACGTGATGATCATGAACTAAAATTGTGTTAAGAGGTGCATTTCTAGGTTTCAAACCTTCTATATGCGGGGGAGAATCAGTAAATTATATGTCTAGACATACTTCCTCACTCTCTTTTTTTTTTCCTCTGGTCTTCTGAAGATAAAACTAAACTGATTCTAGAGACTACAACATTTAAAATTGGTAACAAGCATATGCGTTGAGACAGAAGGAACTTTTACCTGCTTTTGGACCCAAGAATCTCTTTCCTTTTCCATATGTTTCATCTTTTCATCCAAGCTAGCCTGTTCTTCAAGGTCTAAGTTAATATACTGAACCACTCAAATCTTCAGGAAATGACTGACTAGAGTACAGATTTGGACTTGGTCATGATGAAAAACGCTTCGGAAGTTAAGCGATAACAAGGGGAAAATTAAATTCTAACTATTAAATCAATTACCCCTCTTAAATTTAGAATGGCTACTTCATTCTCCAGCTGATTAGTTTTCTCCTCAAAACCAGCCTGGAAGAGACGAGATATTAGACAAGAAGCCAGAAAAAAAGTTTTGGGAGAACTTCCACATACCAGATTTCAATCATAGAAAATGTTTTTTGTTAAAAAAGTTTTACAGCTAATCAAAGCATACTGCAAACTGGAAAATCTCCAATGAGTCTGGAAAAATAAATGGCTGTTAAAAATATAGGTTTCTAAGATCCCAAATTTCAACAAAATCTAAATAATTCAATAAGAATGACCTCTTTCTTGAGCCACAAATATTTCTCTCTCCAGTTGTAGGATTTTTTTCTCGAGCAGCCTTAAAATTCCCATATCAATCATATATGAAGGCTGAAATTACAAGAAACGCTATAAGCGAAACGAGCGGATGCAAAGAAGTCCCTGAAATGTGATTCTGTGAACAGATAGAACATGTCCAGGGAATAGCAGCATCTGCATAGCTTTCTACTGTCAGAAATAGTGAAATTAAGGAATTATTACTTTTTGCAAATATAAGCATCCTTGCCCTCTAGCAATTGTTTCTCTTCTAGAATATCCTGTAGCAGACAAGTAACAAAAAGGAAATATATGCATGTAGGAATAACATATAGAAGATTAATAGAATTGCGTATGAAAACAAACTTTGGGCAATCAAAGATCCAATACTCAAACTGTATATAAACATCTATCATACTTAGGATTTGAGCGCTTGTTAATTTAAGCTTCAGTTACCTCTCGTCGTAAATTTTCATGGGAAATATAGGAAAATGACCCAATATAAAAGGGTGGCCTTTCCAAAATGGCCTTTGACTAATTTAAGGATAGAAACTATCAAATATACCCCTAATATAGAATTTATAATCAAGTCGTCATAATATAAATAGGATTTCTATTGAGACCTTAGGATATTTATGTTTAAAATAAAAATTATTATTTTGCCAAATAATGAATAACTATACAATGAAAAAACCTAGAGGCCCTCGATGTCCTTATAAAATTAAGAAATTTATAAAAGAAAAACGAAAAGATAAGATAGAAAATGAATTTGATAAAAATATAAATAAAAGAGAATATACGAATCAATTATATGCATCTCAAAAAGCATTAAAATGATTTAAAAATAATATATCTGAACATTTTATAAAAGGATCAGTTAGAACCTTAGTAATGAATGATATTCAAGATTTTATTGATAAAATAGAAAAAAGAAAAATAAGAATGATAAAAAATCATAATTGTATAAGTGATGATTTGAACATAGATTTAGATATTATAAATTGTCTAATCTTTGTAGATTTTGAAGAAATAATAAGAGAATATGAACTTTAAAATTATTAGATTAATTTCAGAATTATTAGATATTTTGGATTTATTTGATTTTTGTTCGCTTAAAGTAGCACCCTCAAATTTTTGGTATCAGAGCCATAGTAATCATGGAAGTTAAAATTACAAAAATAGAAAAATATTATAAACTAGAAGATAGACCAGGTCATCATGATAATTATTATAAATTAGAAGAAACTAAAAGATATTATGTTTATTTAGAACCTATTCCTAATAGATTAAAAATATTAATATTAATTATAATTAAAAATCTACCTAGAGAAATAAGAGAACAAATATTAGAAAAAATTATTATTGGATCAATAAGAGATATGTATATATATGAAAAAATTATTGAAAATTATGAAGATAAGGAAAATATTTTATATTATAAAGATAAATATGGATTATCATAGAACGTGGCTCATACTAGTTGAATACTTATCAGAAGATATTAAAATAAATCTAGATAAAAAATCAAATATTAAGATGGATTTAGCAAGACAAATAACAGATATATGGTTACAACCGGAAGAAGAATTATCTAGAAAAAAGAAATAAGAGAATTAGTAAGAAAATGACAAATAATAACAAGAAAATATTATGAAAATAATAAAATATTTAGAAATGACTGTTATTAGAAATATAGATGATTATATAGAAAAAGAGGAAAATAATTTTAGGTTAAAATTAAGAAGAGAATGAATAATAATTTTAATAGGATATTTAAAAGAACAAAAATAAATAAATGAAAATAAATTGTGTTTTAACATATTATAAAGTAGAAGTTGAGATTGAGATTGAAATTAAAAAGGGTTAATAAAAATTTGAATAATGAATATTAGTGAAACTTTTGGAAAATTAAAATCAATGTTAAAAATATTAATTAGTGATGTTCAAGATTTGAGAAATGAAGTAAAAGAAGCTAGAAATGATATTAATATATTAAAACTTGAAATTAGAAAACTA
>CAIGRB010161010.1:19295-29774 GCA_903798255.1 Fraxinus quadrangulata
TGAGAATCAATCATTGAATGTAAGTAACAACTCGAATATCCTATTCTTGACATAACATATACGTGAAAATCTTGACGATCTTGTTTATTGAATTAATTTTGTTTTTAAAATTTTTGGATAATTCTGCTTCCGCATTCCAACAACTGGTATTAGAGTAATCTAGATAATTCACGTACTTGTTATTTCTTAATTTTGATTGCATGTTCTGGTTGAGCGATGTCTAGGAATAATTTGTTACATGTTGATTGAATGATTCGTTTCTTTTAAACTCTAATCCAATTATTTGTGGTCAATTCTTGATGTAATTTGTTATTTCAAGTATGTAACAAGATATGTGGATTACGACTCCATCATTTTGATTTAATTTTCTTTCAATTAGATTCAAAATTGTGAGCTTTCGGGACATAGGATTCATGCAATCTTTCAATTCTTGTAATTGTGGAATCTTGTAAATTAATTGAAGATTGAAGACAAAGACTTGAAGATGGAAGACGAAGAATACAAGAAATTTTAGCAAAAAATAAAAATAAAAATCCATGTGTAGCAGAATGTATTTGCACGTAGCAGACAACTGTCGCTGTATGGCAAATAATGACTATCGCATGGCAAAAAAATTGTTCGCGTGGTAGACAGAGTTTGCCACGTAGCATACAGATTTGACTGCAAGACATGTGTGCACGTGCAGCTGGCCACGTAGATTTGAGTCGACCTTTGATTCGAGTCTGTTTATGTTGGTGAGATCAAGTTCGGATGGTTGTATTTGGAATTAATTTTAACGAGTACATAGGCGAAATTTTATTGCTATTTGGATTACTATCATTGGATCCTTGAAAATATTTGGACAGAATATTTAAATTAAATATTGGGCTTGGGTCTAATTACTATTTAATTTATTTCTTGAGTCATTTTTGGGTCACAAATAATTGTTAATTTATCATCTTATGAATGCTTATTATTTGAAATATTATCGTTCTTGATATCATGACATATAGATTTATTTATGACATTGCTCGTGATACTATAAATAAGATGCATATCATTGAACATCGATTTTTCTTGATTAATTTAATTTAGAATAAATTTTTCTGGAAAGAAAAACTGTAATAATTGAACTGTTTATTAATTTGATTAATGTGAACTGTTGGTATAATTATTTAAAATTAAAATTCATTATTAAAAATCGAGATCATCTACGAACCTCCTATAGAGGCTCTCGTTTATAATTTTTGTGACCAAATAAAACGATACTAGACTTATATAGACCTTTGTCGTCAGATATGATTTGTCTAGTGGGAGTGTCCCAACTTGATCAGTGGACACAATGACATTTCCTATAGATGAGCCTGTTGGATCACGAAGATTAAGTAGTCGTTCCATTATTGTAGTTAGATAGATCTATATGTGCATTAATGCATCATTTACTAAATTTTTTTTCGCTGCTCATTTTTAATATGAAATGGATGGTTATTTTTATGCGAAATATCACTTAGCCTATATTTTTCTTATTCTAAAACAAAATCAACTAAACGAGAAAAATTATGTGAATTGAAAATGTAATTCGATGTTTGTGTTCAATGTGAAAACACTTAATTTTGTGCTTGAGGGATGTCCTAATGGACCTATTGAGACCATGTGAGAAGTCTAAAAGGATTTTATATGCTAAGTGGGTGACTATAGACAAGATGGCTCACTGTTACATTTTGACTTTGATGTCAAACGTGTTGCAACAAAGCTTGAAAGTTAAAGTACCTCATATGACATACTACATACCCTTTAGGGCATGTTTGGTCATCGAAGTAGGAAGGCACTTTTGAAGCCATTCGTACCCTATAAAACATTCATATGAAAATGCAGAGTGTCTGTGAAGTTTTCATAATTTGACTATGATTGTACACCTCAAAGGTGGCTGAGAGTTTGGGTACAACCATCTATCAAAGAGAATCAATTTGACATGGTATTGAATTCTTTATTTGATATGCTTTCACAATTCACTAAGAACTATCACTTACACTCTTTAAAGATACCATTAACTAAGTCAATGATAGAGTTGTAATGTGGAAAGTGATCTTAAGGGTACAATAGTGATGCTCATGCATTGTTTGGTGTCTTCTCTAGTTCCAAGCTGAGAGGCAGATTTGGAAAGAATAGGAAGAAAGCTAACAAGAAGTGTGAGAGCAACAAAAGACCAAAAGTAGATTGAAAGCCTTGACACAAGTGATCCAATTACGGTCAAAATGGACATTGGATGCACTAGCTAGAAACCAAAATGCGAGTGAGGTTTTTCATTACTGAGTACTGTATAGTGGTTGATACTACAAATTCCTGAGTTGTAGATTATGGAAACACTAATCATATCAGCACGTCGATACGGATGCTTCAGGAAAGTAGAAAACTCAATAAAGGCCGTTTTAAAATTATCATTAGCACAAGAGAAATAGTTTTCAAAAGAGCATAGGAGTATTTTATTTTTATTTCAGTAGTGATGGGTGTTTGATTCTTAAAGATTGTTATTATGTCTTGCGAATAAAGCAAAAATTCGATTTTTATTTTCAATTTAATAGGAAAATGTTATTTTATAAGATCAGCGTTTGATACGCTTAGCATTTTAATGAATAAAGTTCATGTTTGCGCTGGACATTTGATTAATGGTCTTTATATTTTAAACTATTCCACGTATTAAATAAAAAATAATTCTACTAACCATAAACAAAAAGTCATACCATACTAGTGACACACATCTATGGCGTTTTGGACAAATCAACAACATAATACAAAGATTGACTAGAGATGGTCCTCTCAACTCAATTAAGATCAAACCATTGTCAATTTGTGACTTTTGTTTGAAAGGCAATGTAACCAAGATATCATTTTTTTTTTGACAAAAGAGATAGAGCCAAAGATGTATTGGAACTAGTTCATTCTAATACATGTGGACTTGTGAATACATTTTGGAGATGGAACTATGAGTATTTATTTACAGATGATTACTCTAGACTCAAATACATTTACCTAATGGCTTGAAAGTCAAATATTTTTGAGATATCAAAGGAGTATTAGATTAAGGCTGAGAAACATTTGGGTAAGAGTATTAAGATACTTCGATCTGATTGAGGTGGCCAATACCTCTCGGGAGAATTTAGGGATAACTTGACAGAAAATGGTATTGTTTCTTAATTGAATATGCCTCGTACACCCCAATAGAATGTCGTTTTAGAAAGAAAAAACATGACATTGTGCTGAAGATTCTTTTGAAATTTTAGAATGGATTCAAGTCCTGCTTGCATTATATCCAAACTTTAGGGGTCCAGCTCATGTTCTGAAATGAAAGGTAGAAGAGTTGGAGTCCATGTTGGAAATATGACTGTTTGTGGGATACCCTAAAGATGCCAAGGGATAATTTTTTATAGTCATGTAGATAGGAAGGTCTTTGTTAGCACAAATGTCACTTTTCTGGTGGATAAGTATATTAGTGATCGTTAATCCAAGAATAAGGTCGTGTTTGAAGAAATGAGTGGGAGCAATTGAACCCCATGTATCAAATATACTTGGACAACGTGATCTGAATAGAAAAGATGAGTTGTCATCTGATCCAATAGATCAATAGAATGTTGAAGGTAATGATGAGCGCGTCACCTAATGGTGATGCCAACATTGATGAATCAATCGCCCCTTAAATAAAGTTGGATGATTATCAGTTTACCTTCATGGTACTTGTTGAATGGAGAGTCCAATCTGGTGATCTCCATGTTACAAGTTGATGACATGACTTCATCTAAGGAGGCTATGGATGATTTAGATGCAGCGATCTATTAAGGATAGAAGCAGATATTGAGATCTTGGAATTAGGGATTCGACAAAGTGATTAAGACATATGGATCATAAATTTGATGAACCCCCATAAGAAGATACAAGACAAAATTATATTTTACCTGGTGCTTATGTAGATGATATTCTACTCATTAAAAATAATGTGAGCGTTTTATCATCTACGAAAGCATGGCAGCCCAATAGTTTCATACGAAAGACTTAGTGAAGTTAGCTAAAATCTAGGTTTCAAATCTTGAGAAATCGAAAGAACAAGATGATAGCTTTGTCCTAAGTCTCATACGCCGACAATATACTTATCAGATTTACTATGCAAGATTCCGCCCTTCAGGCATCGAATCCAACTCTCTAAGGATCAATCCCCTAAGATTCCTAACGAATTGAGTACATGAGTAGGATACCTTATGTATTGGCAGTAGATAGTCTCACATATGCTATGTTGTGCAATAGACCTGATATTTATCATACTATTGGTATTGTGAATCGAGACCTATTTAACCATATGATCAAAACATTGAATGGCAGTAAATCTTTTGGTACATCTGGAGAACAAAGAATTATTTGCTTCTCGCCAAATCTTGTTTTCGATGGGTTAGAAGGATTCAGACTTCCAGAGTGATGAAGACTATCGCAGGCCTACATTAGTCTCGTTATTTACATTTGATGGTGAGGCCATTATTTGGAAAAGTATCAAACAGTCATGCATTGTTGATTTCACCATTGATACCTAGTATTTGGTAGCTTACAAAGCTACTAAATTGGTTGTATGATTCAGAAAATCCTAATGAAAATCGAGGTGGTGCCTGCATCTGTATAGCCCATTACACTGTATTGGAATAACACTAGGACCGTGACAAATGCTAAAGAACCAAGAGTCATCAGAGGGGTAAACACATTGAAAGAAAAATATCATCTCTTAAGAGAGATGGTTGGTAGAGAAAATGTGGTTGTAAGTGAGATTGTTACTGAGGATAACCCTGTAAACTCGTTTACTAAAAGCTTGTCGGTTAAGGTTTTCGAAGGACATCTGCAAGACATAAGGTTGCAATACATGACACATATACTCTAGAGCAAGTGGGAGATTTGTTGGGATGTATGCCCATATAGTATATTTTGCAATGATAAAATAATAATTTATAATAAATAAATTATGGTTTTATTTATTTATTATTGAGCATGCGAATTAAAGTGTCTATGATCACTTGTGATAATATAAGTTGGGTACTTGCGTTGAGAAGTATATTGTGACACAATTTCTATTTTGATAATTAAAAGTGACACTAGTGCACTTTAGAATATATTGAACGGACCAGGCGTCGAGTTTAATTCTATAGCATGACCGTGTGGAGAATTAAATTTTACTTGATCGTTGTGTATTTCATCTAAATCTTTTGACATGGTTATGTATATCTTTTCGTGATTTTAATAGTTTTTTGATTTACCAATGGGTGAGATCAATTTGATTGATCAATATTTCGACGAGTCAAGAACTTCAGAATGAGCGAAGTAGAGAACGTGAATTCATGTCAAGAACCGTCGCAATGAAAAATGGGTAGAGTGACTACTTAAATATTTTCTGTTGAACGGTTAAATCTGAGCTCAGTATTTAAAGATGGCTAAACTTCAACATCTGTAATTTGTTCACGGTACTATTGAAAAAAATAGTATTTAAGTTAGTGAGAATAATTAGAATGACAAAATGGTCATTTATGCTCATACCTAATTATGAATCTCGGATGGGGAATACATATATGGCTGGTTAGAGGAAAGTGTTATAGATTTATTAACTTTTGTGATCTTATAAATTTCGAGAGTTCAGTCTTTTGTCTTTAGTGGAAAAAACAAAGACTAACAATTAGATTGGATGGTTTAGGGTCGACAAGACATGATTTAATTATTGGAGATTGGATAATATATGTCCGATCAGATCCCTGTGGTAGCTCTATAGAATATTGGGACTTAATTATGATAATTATAATAGTTTTAGGTTTAATTGTTATTACAATAAAAAATTTTACTTAGTTGTAATTGCTATAAAAATTGCAAACTTAATTATAATTGCAATTGAATTTCTAGAACTACACATGTAAGTAAATGTAAACTAATTGGATGTGGACTTTAATTAGAACTCCTATTTGAATTTTAATTAAAACTTCTATTTGAATGTAGAATTATTATTGTACAAGGATTGACACTATTCTATCTCGACTCTATAGACATTCAATTGAACAGAACAATTATAATACATAATTCCATAGTGTTCAAGTTTGGAAAGAGGAAATGATTATTTTCTTCTTCTTTTTTTTTTTTTTTCCATATGTCCAATCCAAAAATTAATTTCTTGATCTAATTAAAAAAAGGTGCACACCCAGTGGTAGTCTCGATTTTGGAGAATGCCATAGAACACTTGAAGGTTTTGAGCATTAAGTTCTTGGAATTAAAAAGTTGGAAGTTCGTAAACCAAAAGGCTGGAAGTTTGTGATTTAAAAATTAATTAGAAATCAATCATCGAATTTAGGTAAAAATTTGAATCCTTTATTCTTGACATAACATACACGTGAATATTTAGGCGATCTTGTTTATTAATTTTTTTTTTTTAATTTCTGGAAAATTCTTCTTTCGCATTCCAACGTAATAATCTATCCATTGAAATTGCTTTTATATTAAAAATGTAACTAAGATAAGGGTATCTATGACATTGTCGTGCGAGAAAAAAATCCCCCTATTTCGCTCCTTTGTCCCCTAAAATTATCCACGAGTTTTCCTAATGAACCCAATCCCATTATCCTCATTCTCTCATGGCCATTACCGCAGTTTTACTCTCCCGGACTCGCACTCCCCGCCCCCGCCCCCACCTTCAACTACCCGCAAACCCAAAACCCATCAAGAATTCTCTACCTTTCGACATTCCTATTACAAGGAGGATTGCAATCCTCACTACCTTTACATTTTCTACAACACCTTTTATTCATACATCATCTTCTGCATCTGCTGAATCATTTCTTTCTGGCATTTCCAACACTAAGTCTTGGTTCCAGTTCTATGGCGACGGATTTGCCATTCGTGTCCCGCCTCAATTTCAAGATACTATGGAGCCCGAGGTGGGTCTGTTGTTATTATTATTCTTTTTCTTCCTTTACTTAATTGCTTGGTTCAGACCCCCCCTATTTTAATCTATTTTGAGAATTTCGAACATTATGCTTTGCTTGCTTGTTCTTTCATACGAATGATACTTGTGAGTTTGTTGGGAAGAGGAACGCTCTTTTTTATTTTTTTTAAATATTTTCCATCTGTTTAAGCTTACTGAAAATCAACTTATTGACTTCTCAATGGTGAAAGGCAGAAATGTTGGTGAATATGCAAGGACAAGAACATTAATATAGCATAAATTGCAGCTATTATAGAACATGTTGTTCATCAGAAGGCACGCCAACACTAACAGTAATATAGCGTAAATTGCAGCTAATGTAGAATATTATTTTCATACGAAAGATACAACTTCTTTCTGTTGTATAAAAATTAAGGGAATGTTTGGTACTTTGGTATGCATTCCTGGAAAATAGTGCACAAGACAATGTTAGAGATTTTAACTTCTTTCTTTCCTTTTTTCTGTCTAGTGATATCCAATCTCGAGTACCAAATATGCCATAATAGAATCTTTGGAGTTCGAGGAAGAACCCCACAAGTATGAACCTAATCCACACATTGTAACTTCAAAGTTCTGGTATTGTTGAAGTCCTACTCATAGACTCGAAATGCTTCTCTTGCTGGGAGAAGGATAAGTAATGGGATGTTAACTCTGAAAACTTTTAACTAATTAATTCTAAGCCCAAACCTGAACTACTATGGAATCTTGACAAAGGTGGTGTTTGTATACTAATTCAAGAACCATAGATTCAGTATATACTCATGTCTAACAATTACTAGAAGAGCAAACATGGTTCTTTTGGTAAAATTTCTTTAAACATTCAACCAATGCTATATGAAATATTTCTAACAACGTTTTAGTGTAATGGGATACATTACAATCTAAAAGATTTATTATTTGTTCACAGTGGCCATTTCCTCTGCATACATTCTGCATCAGCAGTTATATAATTTAGTTGATGTTATATTTCTTTTGAAGTTCTTGTTGTCTACTACTTCTAACCTCACCTTTTCACACACACTTTGGTTAGATATTTTCCATCTTTGTTATTTTATTCATCAGTTTTTGGATTTCTTTGTGCTTGAGTACTCAAACTTTATTTTCCAAACTACGTTATCAAATATTTTCAAATAGCATGTCTTTTCACTTCAAAACCAAGTCTAAGATTGGTTTATTGCTTTTTGGAAACAAACTCCATTTGCTTACTCTGTGGCATTGACTAAATCATTTGTTTCTTACCTCTCTAGGATTACAATGTTGGATTATCTCTCTACGGAGATAAAGCTAAGCCAAAGACTTTTGCAGCACGTTTTGCATCTCCTGATGGGTAAAGGCTCTAAAACTTTCAGTCACAAAATCCAACATTTGTCAAAATTTATCAAGATGAAATATCATTTGGCTTTTAATCCAATCCAAACTTCAATAGTTTTCATAGAATGCCTGAAAAGGCGTTTAAATGGTATATTGATCATGGATTGGTTAATATGAATATTTATGAACCAAAACTCAAACGAATAATTGTTTGATTATGGGGATTATTTGCTTGCAGGTTCCTAAATTGATGATTGTCTCGAGTTGATTTTTGAAGTTATGTGGAATTAGTGTGCTGGTACTACGACATATTGCATGATAACTTGAGAAATTACCATACACAATCCTAGATTGACCAACCTATCACAAGAAAAAAAAAGAAAAAAAGAAAAATGGAAGAAACAACAATAGATATAATTTTATATACAAAAGGTTGTTCCTTGAGAAAGTTCACACTTTCAGTTAGATGTGAGAGAAGACTTTGTGTGTTCAGAAAGCTTCCCATGGTTCTTTTCCTTCTTGTTTTTCTAAACAATACAGAACTTATCAATATTTTTGTTTTTCAAAGTTTACGATTATTGTACTTCTGTAGGATCTTTGAGGCCGTCCGGAGTCCTTTCTTTCTTTGGCTAAGATGCATTCAAGCAAGTCAAGGCAATTCTGAGAAAGCTAACGCATACAAGTGTCATGACAATATTATTTGAGTCTTCCCTCAACTAAAACACTGGATTGGTCAAATTGTTGATTTTTTCTTGTTGAAAAGTGTTTTCAAGATGCCCTTATGACCAACCTTGACCAATAGCTTTAACAAGGAATAAAAGGTTGGTCAAATTGTTGATTTCTTCTCGTTGAAAAAGTGTTTTCAAGATGTCCTCATTCCCAATCTTGACCAATAGCTTTACATGCAAAAGTTTCCATTAAATATGTAAAAAGTCACTTGACTAGTCATAATGAATCTTAGAAAATGAGGTATGAAATGAGGCCAAGTATCTCGGCCATGCCATTCAGTAAGGGTTTCAAGAGGAATTAACACTCAATTTTGTGCACCATTTGAACAGAAAAGATCGAAGAGGCGACTAGCTCTGTCCCGAAACCTGCTAGAAGGTTTGTTAAGAAATCAGAGGACATCATGCCAGATGAGTTACCAAGAAAATTGCCATCGAGGAAGGCAATTGGTCGTGAGGTCGAACATGGTTCGGGTACGAAACCTCCCACTTGGGCACCATACAGGATGTCTCAACCAGAGCTTGAAGAGCTTCGAAAACAATTGGGAGAAATGCGTGGAAGTGGGACTATCGCGGAGCGCACTTCAATACTACTGCAATGTGCTTACTACTGACCTCAAAGGCAGGACGATAATGCAAGTTATGGAAAAACTTGTCTTGATTGTCAGTAAGATATAGCGGATCATCAGAAAAAGGCAGGCTTACTGGAGCCTCTTTCCATCCCGAGCAGACCATTCGAGAGTGTATCGATGGACTACAGTTGTGGATTGCCAAAAGTTAGAAGATACCGCTTATCTAAATATGCAACTTTCACTACAGCGTCCAAGTATACATCACCCGAAAAGACGGCTCAACTCTTCTTCAAACTTAATGTCAAATACTGGGGACTGCCTAATGATATCGTCAGTGATCGAGATTCTCGATTCAGTGGCATACTTTGGACCGAGTTGTTCAAACTTCTTGGTTCAACTTTGTGCACAAGTTCAAATTTTCACCCACAATCTGACAGACAGACAGAGCGCTTCAATTCTGAGTTGAAGGATTCTCTTCAGCACTATATCTCTGTTTCGCAGAAAATTTTGGTAAAACTTCTGGTTGCGACTCGGATGCATTTCACTGCCCAAAAGAGCTCTTCTCCCAAAAAGAGTCCTTTTGAGATTAGTATTGACCGGAAACCGTTACTCCATCAACTGTGGACATCGCTCAGAAATGGTAATAGCCTGCAAATCTGAAGCAACGTGTGCTTAAATTGAAAAGATCCAAAAACAATGTTGCTGAAGAGATTCTTGGTCATCGAACTACTCAAGTATTAAAGAAATATCTTCAAGAGTACTTGGTCAAATGGAGCGGATGTAACAGCTAGTGAATAATTGGGCAAGCAAAAAGACCTTGAAGCCTTCAAACCGTTTATTGAAGTATATCATTTATCGATGGCTCCAAGGACGTCGCCAAAACAAATGGGGGAGAATG
>CAIGRB010161010.1:36289-57503 GCA_903798255.1 Fraxinus quadrangulata
ATGAAAGTGCTAGGTGCATTAGTAAGTCCAAATGGCATAACTAACCACTCATACAATCCATATTTAATCTTAAAAGCAGTTTTCCATTCATCTTTCTTTCATCCTAATTTAGTGATATCCATTTTTAAGATTTATTTTACTAAGTATACATGATCCATGCAATTCATCAAGCATATCATCTAATCTAGGTTTGGGATATGACGATACTTTACTATTATGTCGCAATCCTTACAGTTAATACACATTCGCCAAGTCCAATCCTTTTTAGGTATAAGTAGTAATGGCTTCGGCACATGGACTCATGCTTTCCCTCACATGCCCTTTGCTCATCAATTCTTCTACTTTCCTTTGAAGCTCCTTGTCTTCTCGGGATTACTTCTATAAATTGACGAGTTTGGAAACAGCTTCCCCCGATCCCAACAATCTGGGACGTATTGCTACTGACTCTGTGGAAAAATAACAGCTTCAAGTATAAAATTAATTTGATGCTCAATGCCTCGAATGGATGGTAACCCACTTAGCATGTCTTCAGGGAACAAGTCTTCAAATTCTTGCAACAAAGAAATAGCCAAACTGGGGAGGGGTTAAAATTGAGGTATGATTCCTTCTAAACCAGCAATATCAAGGGTTGGTTTTCCACTAAAGCCCTCTTTATTTGACTCTTTTATGCAAAGAAACTCACTTTTGACTTTTCTTTTCTGTCATGTGGCTCCACTATTTTCTCTTTAGTTTCAACCACTTTACTATTTCTCTCTTATTTGAAGTATTAGTGTCACTTTCCTTTAGCCTCTCTTTGTTTTTCTTCTCTTCCTCACCTCTCAATCCTCATTGGCCTGTTTTGGTGTTAACAGAACAAGAGTAATAGATTTCCCATTTTTACAAAGCTGTACAGATTTTTGTACCTATCATGTATCACGTTTCTATCATACTGTCATGGCCTCCCCAACAAGATATGCCTAGTATGCATAGGAACCATGTTATACATCACCTCATCACTATACTTTCCAATTGTGAAGCTCACCAACACTTGCCTATTAACCCTAACCTCTCCATATTCATTCAATCACTGCAACCTATAAGGTCTAGGATGTTTTAGCATAGTTAAACCCAATTTTTCTACAAAGGTAGTACTAGCAACATTAGTACAACTTCCCCCCCTCCCCCCATCAATAATCATACTACATACCTTGTTGACATGACACCTAGTATGAAAGATGTTCTCCTTTTGCTATTCCATGTCATCCACCTTGATTTGTATACTGAGAGCACGCCTCATAACAAGTATTTCACGTCACTGGGTACTCTACTCTGTCACCATTACTAGCATCCTTCAATTCGGGCATCTCATCACTATCTCTATGACTCACCAGTTCTCCATTATCACGCAAGATCATTGCCCTTTTGTTTGGGCATTGAAAAGCAATCTACCTTGAACCTAAGCATCTAAAAACTTGAGATCCCTATTCCTAGGAGATTGGGAATCCGCATTGGATTTTATTTTGCTAGCTACTTCCTCTTTTCCCGTAGGTGGTTCGGTCTTAACCTTTGAAACAACCCCATCACTTCTATTACTATCCTACTTCGGTTTCCAAGAAGGATTGTATCCTGAAGAACCGAAAGAATAATTAGCTGCTCCTTTACTTTTTAATTGCCAGAGGTGGAAGTATCGGCGTACATACATGTCCTCCAACTCCACATAATGTTATAATTCCATTACATTGGCTATCTCCCTATTCAAACTATTCAAAAACCTAGCCATTGTGGCTTCTCGATCCTCCTCAATATTCGCCCTAATCATAGCTAGCTCTATATCCTTATGATAATCTTCCACACTCCTTGAACCTTGACTAAGGCTTTAGAGTTTTTGATAAAGATACCTATAATAATGATTAGGTGCAAATCTCTTCCTCGTGATAGCCTTTAACTCACCCCATGTTTCAATATACCTCTCACGATTCCTCCTCCTATTTGTTGCTAATTGATCCTACCATATGATTGCATAATCAGTAAACTCTATCACTGTTAGTTTCACCTTTTTCTCTGAGTAGTTATGGCAATCAAAGATCAACTCCAACTTTTTTTCCCACTCTAAATATATCTCTGGATCGTTTTTACCTTGGAATGAACGAATTTTCTTCTTAATGTTACCTAAATTCCGATCAACCCTATCGCCACCAAAGTCTCTAGGATCTCCTTTAGGCCCCCTTCCACGCCTATCTCCTCTATTTCTCATCCTACCCACTCCACTTCATTCCCGTAATCAGATTCAACTTTAGGATCACGCCTACCTTGCCTCCTAACATTAGGAACTCCTCTAGGTTGCCCCCTTTGTAAGTTAGCTATCACCGTATCCTACCGATCCATTCTATATCTAATTTCTCCAAATACAACATTCATCTATACAAATTATTGTTGCATCTCATCATGAAGGCTTGATTGTCTCCCTCTTTGGGTATTGATTCTTCTTTATCAAACGTCCTAATAACTAGAATTTGTACACCTAACGTGTTTGCACTCATGTTTCACTCAAATTTGGTTTTTTCCTCTAACAAGTTCACAACTCTTACATTTTTCCTCTCAATGCTTTCTTTCAAGTTCTCTAAGGAACTATTTGATCTCAATAAAAATATTCCCACTTGTGAGGTTCAAACCCGCAAGAACACCGAATTTAAGGAGGATAATGACTCGAAAAAAAGGATTTAAGAAATGAAGGAACGAAAGAATTGAATGAAAACACAACCAAGAATCTCAAGAAAACGTTTCTTGAAATCGATTTATGCCTTTTCCATAACAATATTGATACCAATGGATGATTTAAGGATTGAACCAATTTCTTGAAAGAAATTACATTTGAAGAATTTTTAAAAAAGTGTTTCTTGAAATCGAATAAGCCTCTTTTCGGCTTTGAATTTTCTTTTCCTTTTTGCTATAATTGTTTTCTAGAATTTTCGTGTTTTTTTTTTTTTTTACATTAAATATGTGGAAAATCAACAGAGGCAGGAAAGATCGAAAAAAATTGTATTGGTGCACTAAATTTAATGCATAATAGAATTCTTGAATATTCTTCATATTTGTGTTGATGTAAAAGACTCAAGAAGGTGATGAAGACTCAAGAAAACGATGGAAACTCAACGAAAAAATGAAGACTCAACGAAGATGTGAATTAGAAAAAAAAATGCGGAAAGATAAAGATATAATCTTGATTTTAGAGCCCAAGCTTTGATACCAACTAATGTGAACCCACGTAACAATAATAGCTCCAAAATCCACACAAAATTGAATCACAACCTCAAGAAAGGTAAAATCTCGATTTGAAGTTTGACCCAATAATTTATTGAATCAATGAACTAAAGTTATAAAGGAACTTGACCTCTTAATCACAAAAATTATGAACTTTGCTATGAAATTGTTGAACGCCATAAAGATGAAATCCTTGATAAGTTCGAAATTGAGTTCAATAAAGAACAAGAAGAAAGCAACCTTGCTGTGATTTAATCTCTCGAAAACTAATTAATTTACAATGAAAGAATGAGGCCATATATATAGGCAACTCATAAAAACCCTAATTAAAATGGAAAACATCAAGAAAATATCAAATAAATAGAGTTCTAAACGAAAAAGGAAAATTTAAACCGCCTTCAGATTTTTGTATTGAGCGACACACCTTGTATTATCTCGCGCACGCCGTTAAATTGATTTGGCTACGGGTTGAAATTTTGCCTCTGTGCGTGCGCGACCTTTTCCTATGCGCGTGCGCCACTTTTCGGCCCCATTCCAGGCTTCGCTTCTTCTAACTTAGCTTGAATGAAGTGGACTAATCTTGGTTCCTCTTCCATGCCCAACATGAAACTTGATGTTTTGTTCGTTGCAATCGAAGTCTTGGCCCACGTAGATTGAACAAGTAATCCCATAATTTTCTTGATCTTCTTTGCTCGCGATCTCGTCATTGGGCTTTCTTCTACAATCAACGAATCCTTGCCAGCCTTCGCCCATGGTTCTCATCAGGACTCGAGGACATAATGCACATGATTTGATCCTAGTAGAACATGTTAGAAAGGGAGACAAAAACCAGAACTATCATGACCTGATATAGGATCCAAAATGTTTGATTTCATTAGATCGCTGAAAACATTTAGTGATGGATTGATTGGTGGCCAAAAAGGCTTTATGCAGCCGACCAAATTTTTTAGGATAGCAATTAGTTTGTTGTTATTGTAGCTGCCTAAAAGTGGACCAAAAAGAAGAAAAAGAAAGACTAAGGCCAGAGTTCTTAACGAAGATGAGCTTTTAGAGGGGCAGAAAATGAAGAAATTGACCATAATGCAGAGATAGAACCGAAGCCGAATCAGCAGAAGCAGATAAAGCTAGAGCTAAAGCTTTTGCAGGCATCATGCTATATGAATTATTATTTATATTTTGAAATCTGGAATAAGTTGTCAAAAGTAAATAGCTTTCTGTGAAAATATCATCTAACTATCATTTTTGGTTATATTTTGAAACGTTGGAGTTATTCTTTTTTCGTTTTATTTTTTTTTTTTTAAAAAAAATCATCCTTTTAAGTTTTTAAGATAAGTAAATGGTGGGTTTTTCTTTTATACACATCCTATTGGAACTTGTAGGAGCCTCTCCTTCTGTAAATATATAATAATGAAATTTACAACTCCTAGAAATGCTCTGTCTCAAGCATGCTTCCAGTATTGTCCTTAGTGTAACTTCTTTGCCAACTCCTAATCTACCTATTAGTTCAAACAGTCACCCTACTGAGAGGATAGTAGCAAGAATTAAAACTCAAAGGTTATATTTGTCTTTGCATGGTCATATTGATTCTTTTACTCATAGTTCCATTTTATGACCTTAAAGGTTCCATATCTGGACTCTCCTTAAAAAGACTCTTAGGCAATGCCATGGACTGGACATACTGCATAGCATTCTGCCTTGATGGCATGCTGAACTAAGTAAGCTTTGTCTGATCAAGGTAAAGGACTTCATCTCATTAAGGAAGATATCTGATGCGACTGTAAATGGTAATTGAAAAGACTTGCTTTGGCATTTCTTTATGTCATGAAAACCTAATGACAATTGATAGTTCCCTATCTTGAATTTGTCAATCTTGTTTCCGAGGCTAATATCTGGACCGCCCTGGCATTTTCTGTACAATGTCTCAAGATATGATAAAATAGGAAAAGAGATGTATGAACTGGCATGATCCATGGAATGTAACTATTTTGCAAGTAGGAAGATTTGCCTGTCTAAAAGGTCAACGTCTACTACTAACACCATTTAATTTGGATGCTTTGGTATCTGTATCTAATATATTGTAAACTTAGAAAATCTTGTTGATGTTTGTACCTATATACTTCATATCATGTGCCAAGTGGCGAAGGTTGTTCGTTGTAATAGGTTTATTGTGGGTTGCACATGAAGCTTAGACCTACTTTAGTGAATTACATAGATTAAGTAGCAGCGAACATGGTCTTTTTTCATATTATTGATATGCCACCCAAACAAAGTTGTAAATAACAATACATTATTTTTATTAACCTTGAAATCTGGCGACGAGTAGATCCCAACTCCTCTACTACCCACGTGTATGTTACCTATACACTTGGTCACCGTGTTAGATTGCTCATGACCATAGCTCGATGGGAGTGCGACGTCGCGGGAACTTCGACACTCAAGTCGAATAGTGAAGAAGATATTTGGTCTTTGAGGGTTTGACCATAGATTGAAAAGCAACCACCCTAGGTCCTAGGCTTGCAAATTGAAAAGTTGATTGAGCAAATCTGCTACAGGTCTATCAAATCCGTCAGTTGTACGGAGTATCTCAAACATACAAAATATTTTGGCAGAGGTGATGCTTGTGGAAGATGCTCATAACAGAAAGATGCCAATCACCTCGGAAAGGCAATGCAACAGGAGGTGGTGCCTCATCTCGGAAGCAATCACTTCGGATGTGGCGTCTAAGAGTTTTGCCCAATCGCCTTGGTGGGCACATGTGAAGGGGCGAGGCAGAGTGGAGTGTGGATCTTGCATAATCTCTTGCTTTGTTTTTAACTTAGCTAGTTGCCATGCCTATGTCGTTGATCGAGGTGTAACAATTTTTCAAACTGAAGTGAAGCATTAAAGAAGAATCGTGGAACTCATTTGCTACATAGTGTTTCTATTAGCCTTTGTCATACTAATATTGTGACTACCTTTTTCTTGTGGCGTTAAGAAGGCCCAAGCTTATATTCATTGGTCCACAAGGTGGCCATCTTCAAGAAGGCTGGTGAAGTAATCCGCAAAATCATGGGAAGAAAACAGATTAAGGCATTTCCTCTGGTGAGCACTCTTCCATCGTACTGGAGCGATTTGAGAAGAACGATTAATGAGGTTGATGGATTTTTCTTCTATTATTCCTCTCGCTATGATGACTGTATTGAAATAAGGTCTGTGCCACTTTCACTCCAATCAATTACTGTTTTTGAATAATGATGCTTCATTCCAGGGTGTGAAAGAAAGCTTATTTCTGGGGACATTTGTGTTAGGTAGGCCCATGGATCACTAATTAGTCGAATGACCACCCATGTCTTGCAAGAAAAGACTTTAGTTCTAGTTTTCCTTTTTCAACCAGTTGAAGATTGAATTAAAAGATGGGAAATAAGTTGTGTAATATTTATGTGCCTTCTGCCTCTCCAATTAATCCTGAGAACTGCTTTCAATTTCTTTAGTATCAAAGTTGCAAGGTATAGCTACTAGTTATATGTTTAGGACTTCGAGAGGTTCTAGAGATGACTACTTACCTTACTTTTATAAACTGATTATTATAAGTTATGCACTCGAAGCGAACATAAAATTCTCTAGGAATTGCCAACATTTTAGGCTGTCCAGATGGTATTGTAAAGGCTGATTCTAATTACTTCGGGTAGATGATCTATTTTTCAGATGTGTCTTTCAGAAATTGTCTGCCATTCAAGTGGTTTGACTGAGTTTCTTTTAAGGATTCCCCTTTCAGTTACAACTTTACGTTAATTTCATGTTTTCGGGTTTTTTTTCGCCAATCTATTCTTACACGGTTGCAATCTGATACAGATCCGAAGTTCTGAGTGTTGTTATTCGCCCATCTAATCAACTCAAGATTACCTTCTTAGAGGTTTGTGAAATACAATTATTTACTTTATCGATCAAAATTTGAAAAATAATCTTGAACTTTTTTGCTTCTTGAATTATTTTATTGAATATTTTGTTTATGTTGTTTGAGTGTAATTCAAGTAAATTGAGTTATTCTTAAAATTCAAAATGTTTTCTCATGGCTGACTAATTTGTTGAGAATTGAGGTTGAGGTTGGGGTACTTAGTTATCATATTTCCTTTCTAAACCTAGTGCACACTTATTATTTATATTGCTTTTCCGATAAAGATGCACTGCCCTGAATAGTATGGCTCTATGTATCGTCTAATTCTATAGAGAATTTTGTTTTGCCATTTTCTTTATGAAATAAACTTATTGACATGGGTTTAAATTCTCATGGTCACAAGGCATTGGTTGTTTCTAGAACCTTGCTTCTTTAGGTTAAAAACACGTGACACAATTTTCTCTTCAGACATGAAAAGAATGGAAAAGGAACACATTTTGGTGCAATTTGTGACATTTTATGGGTGGTCTTTTAAGTGAATTTCAAGGATAGAGTTAAAAGAAAAGAAAATGGAATTATATACACATATAGCCCCTGTTCGACAACCATTATTTCAGAGTTCTTTAATTCTCATACTTATTTTCAACCACACATTTACAGAATAAAATATTTTGCATGTAAACTCAAAATTTTTCAGTACTTTTTAACCCCATGTTCTCCAAAAAAATTACTATTCAAAATTACTATTCAAAAATCTATTTTCTCAAAGTAATGACCATCAAATAGGGGCATAGTAACATGACTAGGATAATGTGGCTAAATGCATCCAATAATATATACACACAAAGTAACATGATGCAGATAGGGTGGCTAAGAGACCCAAAACCTTGCAAATAATGAACCAGGAGAGTATTCGCTCATGACATAGTTATTGATGTGACTAAGACTAGGAGAAACCGTTTGTTAAAACTTTCAATGAGTAATTTGAAATCCAAAGGTTTTCAGTACAACTAAGACAGAAAACATAAGATGTCCCATTAGTCATGGTAAGATTAAGGATGATATTAGAGTAGCTAAAACGATAAAGTTGTACGTAATAGTTATTGTTTTAGTTATTTAGTAGAGATGTGATAGATATGATTGTAGTTGGTTAAATGAAATGGGGAAGAAGAGCTGCAATGATTCCATCTGATACAAAGATATAGAGGTTAAAACACAATTTCTGCAGTATGGTTATTATCACAATTATCTTTATGGTAGTGACTGTTGGACCATTAAAGGACAAAACTTACATAAGATGAACAAGGTGGAAATGAGGATGTTTAGATGTATATTTGGCCTCACTAAAGTAAGATAAGAAATGAGAATTTATGCTAACAGTTGAATATCTGAGCATAAATTACGGGAACATCAATTTAGGTGCTTGGAACATGTCTCGTGTATAACAAAAAAAGGCTCCCATTCACAAGAGTGATGCGATCCCAGTAAAATAGTTCAGAAGAGGTAAATACCCAATTACTTTCCAGTGCCTTGCATATAGCATCTTACCAATATGGTCATTTTTTTACAAATGCATATATTTAATGTTGAAAATATCTCATGTTATCTGTATTCATGACCATTTTACTTGGTAATTCATTTTTGACTCTTTAGAATCACCTTAAACAGGTTAGATTCTAGATATTTGTGTATACTTCCCTGTTCGTGATGATTATCTTTTGAAGGTTTCATCCCCTAAGATATTCTTGAATTTGCATTAGCATTGGCCCATCAGGAAGTTGGTTTTGAAAACAGAAGGGCATTGCTCACTTTGGCCTTGCGTCAGAATTTAATTGTTGAAAAACTGTGTTCCTATGTTTGTCATTGTCTAATGTGGCCCTCTAGTATTATAATTGTGACCTTCTGTTTTAAGACATGCATGATTGGCTTCACATAGAAAAGCTGAATTTCTAATGATATAAATATCCGCTGCTTGTGAATTTGGCAACTCTCATGGGGAATCTTCCAGTCATCAGTGTTACTATTCCACAAGATAATAACACTAATATTCATGCTATCGAAAGGAGCTATATTGTTCATTCCTAAGAGACAGACAAATGAGTGAATGACTGTTGTATCAGCATAACCATGGGTTAAACTATATGGTACTACTGCCTGAGAGAAATATTTATTTAGTGGTTATAAAGCAAATTTGCCATTCAGTTAGTAGATTTTTACTTTTTTTTTTTTTAAACAACTTATTTTATAAGATATTTTCCTAAATTTTATATTCCAAATTTAGGAAATTGGGCTTTTGGTGTCTATGATCTGTTGAGGACATGCGCGCATGTTAAAACATTAAAGAATATGAACAATAAACATGCTAGATTGGTGTGTAGTAGTGCCTGGGAGGCATCCCTCAAGTGTTGAAATGTAAAAAATATATACACTATGAAATGTCGCATGGCACATCGGACACATTTTTGAGTATAGAACAGCAACACGCTGTTCCAATAAGGGAGTGTCCATGTTTCATAGGTTCATTGCTTTGACAAAAGTCCAAAGTTCAGCCATTGCATTACCATCTTTTAGAGGCTGGAAATTTGTATTCTTGAATCAAAACACACTAGCTTTGTTCCATTTATCATCTTATTGTGAATGATTGTGATCACAGGCCAAAGATATTGCTGATTTGGGTTCACTAAAAGAGGCAGCTAAAATATTTGTCCCAGGTAAGTTGACCTGAATACTGTTTCCCTCTCAAAAGAAAGCCTCAAGCTTTGTTTTGTTTCACCTGATTTGCACTTCCATTGAAATTATGATTTGTTCAATAATATAATACGAGGCAGGTGGGGCAACTCTATACTCAGCCCGCTCAATTAAAATCAAGGAAGAAGAAGGTTATAGGTATGTTTATGCTCAAATACCATGAATCCACCTGGCTATATCCTTATCAAACTCTTTTTCTTGCAGCAGTTGATAAATTTATTATGGACATTGTTTCATTTTCATATCAACGATTAATAGTAATCCAATTTGTACATTCATATATGGAGAAGTAAACTTATAGCTATCCTTTTGTTCATTTTTATGAGTTGTTTAGTAGAGTAAAAGTGAATGTGTCTATCAACATAATACTTAAGAGAAACTAAATGAAAGAATTGTTATATCTCGTCGTTCAAGCACTCATGTTTTCTTTTTCTTTTTATCTTTTTGGTTGCGTTTACCATAGCCTCTGTGAAGGTATCATGTATTTCAGGACTAAAATGTCACAAAGTATCATAAGTAACCCAATATGCTTATGTAATTTCAGAGGAAGTGAGATCATGCTCTTCTAATGATTTCTCTTGTATGGATTGACTTATTTCAGGAATTATTACTTTTACGAGTTTGGTAACGACATTCAGCATGTTGCACTAGTAGCTGCTGTTAATGGTGGAAAGGTACACATATCTATGTTTGTTCATTGATTTTGATTACTTTTATTGTTCAGCCAAAATGTTATGAGATGTGATCCTAGCAGAACATGTTAAGAGTAGAGAGAGGTGGAATAAAATTACAATTCAAATAGAGAGCTAGCTGTGCAATTCAAATATTTTAACAGTTTGATTTGTATCTTTTCCACTTGGAGAAATAATTGTTTAAGCTTTCTTTTGTCTTTCTATGGTTATTTTCTTACGGTAATAATCACTCAAGTTTCTAATGATTACACTAGTGGTCACTTTGTTAAAAAAAAATAACATTAAATCCTGCGTGGCACTTGTTATTAAATGACGTTATTTATTGCCATGTAGGATTTAATCTTAACTTTTAGCCGAGTGACCATTATCATTAGAAACTCAAGTGATTACTACCGTAAGAAAATAACTTCAGAGATCATTTGTATACATAATTAAAATTTCGGTGACCATCGGTCTAAATAACTCATCATTCTGTTGTAAGCTTTTATATATGGGGACTTATTTTCGCTTATATATGCCTTAGGCATTTATTGCTGGAGCAACTGCACCCAATAATAAATGGAATGATGATGGCATGCGACTTCGATCTGCTGCAGTGTCATTGACAGTTCTTTGAAAATTCTTTGGGTGGGTTTAAAATTCACATGCATATTCATTTCTTACCACAAGAGCAACCTGAAGATGTTCAATAAAAGATATCGAGCTTTAACAAAGCCTGGATTTTGTAAAGCCTCCAATCCTACAGTTGGGAGTTGAGCTGTGAATAAAATCCATAAGTATGGTGCAACTAGTAGTTCAGTTCGGACCATTTTTGCCTCTGATCTACAGACGACTTACAAATACCTATATGTATTGTCAGTGTATTCTTTAATGGCAGATGTTTGGCCAATGTAGTAACTTGCTAAAAGATTGATGAGAGTGTTTCTCAAAACTGTGTACCAGCAGATTACAATGTTTTTTAATTACTATATTGACTTCGTTTTTGCTTTTTACAGGAAGAAATATAGATTATATTGTACATTAAATTATTCCTCAGCAACGTTGCTAGCTTGTGCTGAGCACAATTGCTTAGCTTATGCTCAAAAATGCTAATATGACATCAAATCTAATTAAATATGGGGACCCTCCCTACTTTTTGTAACATCAATACCCAAAAACATTTCTCCTCTCTTTTTCACGAGTTATAATATGTGGGACTTCAAAAATATCTAAATATTGAAGAGGAAATTTTCTTTACTAACTAAAGTTGAAAAGTCCACTATTCAGAACTTAAAGAAAAATGTTCGATAATTTTTAATGTCTCATAATTAATTGAACTTGTCATGCGAAAAATGATTCAAGAGGCATTAATCCCTCCAATGAGCCCCAGAAACTATATTTCTAATTATCGAGTCAATAGCTGAGGATTCCTTCATAAAAATTGCCACAAGTGCTCAATAACCTGTACGCATCCGAATTTTTCTGACTACATTGTCCATCATTGAATATTTAACCACAGTTCGCAAATTGCCCTAGTTGATTTAAACAAATCAAAAGAAATACTATATTTTGAAGCCATTATTACTATGGTTACAGTGCTTAGATGCCATTATCTTGTAGATTTATTGGACATAATTTTGGCATATACATGAAGTATAAATTTTGGATGGAGCAGCATTGAAAATGTACTTCTTTTGCTCTTTTATTTTTTTATTTTTTTATTTTTTGTTTCTACGGTGGATGAGTTGAATGACGTACACATTCAATGACACTGTTGAAAATTTTAGGTACTGATGCAAATCTTTGTAGAAGAATACACAAGTCATTTCATATTTCTGTTTATTCTCAATCGCATTGGTCATTTGATGTTGGCATCTGAGAGTTTAGAAATAGGGGTTGTCTATAGATTGTACATAGAAAGGTCCATTCGATGGTCTCGTCTGAAAAACTGATGTACGTTCAACGGTACTGTGTTAACAATATTATATATGACACGCATGAGTGCAGTCGTAGTAGAATGCAACGGTCATTACCTGTTTATAGTCATTGTCGATTGTACTGGTCATTTTGTGGTGATTTTGTGTTGGCATTCAAGAGGGCGAACAATGGCAATATGTCTGGTGCTAAAACATAATTTGACTATTGAAAGCAGGGCAAAGGGCTAGAAAGCCATGTTGATATGCAATGAAAATAATTCGAAATAGGGTTCGTCTATAGATGGTACTAAGAAGTTTTACCGTCCATCATTGGAAGTTTGATGTGGTTGAATAAATGTTGCACACATTCGAAGATCTTGGACACTAGGGAAAAAATGGTTATTCTTGTGGTACCATAAGAATAACCCGGGAAAAAATTGTCTTGAACAGTGTTCGCCTATTAGATCGGCTCGGATGGTCTTCACGAATTTTATCAATCCCATTGTAATATTTATTAATTTTGTACAATAGTTCCAAAGGTATGCATTCTCGTTGTATGATCATGTATTGCACTATATGTTGGTATATGAACGATTCCAAAAACGTACGTGTCTATCAAGTTAAATAAAATTTATTTGTGTTTCAAGCCCGGTTGCATGCAAATGGAATTCAAATACTGGGTTAATGAAGAAAATCATTTTGACATCCAGATCACACAAGTTGCAAATTGGAAACAATTCATATGGATTGTTTGCCCTAACTGGCGAGCACACAAAATTTAATAGATCTTTCTTTCGTAGAATCTTTAAGATGGCAAAGTTGAAGTTTTCCGGTAAGCTACTGCAAGAATTGATTCTAAGGAAAATAAGGTGCAACAAGTGAAAACATGGATGGTTTATATTCGATGGGCTTACAGCTTGGTGATCCATCGGAAGTCAAGAAGGCTTGCATCGTACAATTTGGAAAAGAAGAAGGCTTTCGTACAAAAAGAAAGAAAACTAGAAAGAAAATGAAAAGTGATCTTTGTGCAAAGGACAGTGAAATTAAAAACGCTATCATGGAAAACCAGTCTTTGATATTTCTGATTTACAAGGAATCATCTCTTAATCTTGAGGAAACCAACCAAACCTTCCCTAGTTTGGCTATTTCGTTATTGCAGAAATTTGAGAACATGTTCAATAAAGAGATGCCTAGTGGGTTGTCACTCATTCGAAGCATTGAACATTAAACTGATTTTGTAACTGGAGTTTTTATTCTGAACCGACCAGACTATATAAGTAATCCTGAGGAGACAAATGAGCTTCAAAGACAAGTTGAAGAGTTGACGAACAAAGGGTACGTGAGAGAGAAAATGAGTCAATGTGCAGTACCAGTGCTATTCATGCCTAAAAAAGAATGGGATATGGAAAATGTATATGGATTGCAGGACAGACAACAATATAAAGATATAGTATTGTCATCGCATACCTATGTTAGATGATATTCTTGATAAATTACATGGATCATGTACTTTTAGTAAAATAGATCTTAAAAGTGGCTATCACCAAATTAGAATGAAAGGAGGTGAGTGAAAAATTGTTTTTTAGATTAAATATGGATTGTATGAGTGGTCAATTAGGCTATTTGGATTTACTAATGCACCTAGTACTTTCATGAGATTAATGAACCATATTTTGCGTGTATTCATAGATAAATTTGTAGTAATTTATTTTGATGATATTCTAGTATTAGCAAAAGTTTAGATGAGTATATTAAGCATTTGAGATGTGTGTTTATTGTTTTGAGACAAGAACAATTCTATGCTAATTTTAAGAAGTGTATATTTTACATGAAAAAAATAGTTTTTCTTGGTTATGTTATTAGTACAAAAGGTATTGAAATAGATAAGGAGAAAGTAAAAGCCATTAAGGAGTGACCAACAACTAAAAGCATAAATGAGGTAAGAAACTTTCATAATTTAGTTAGTTTTTATAGGTTAGTACACTTGCCACACCAATCACCAAAATTATATTAAAAAAAAAGTGTTGGATTTCATTGAGGCATAAAACAAGAAAATGCTTGTAATATTATGAAGGATAAGTTGTGTTCTACACCCATTTTATAACTATTTAACTTAAACGAAACTAATGAGATAAAAGGTGATGCCTCAAGAATAGGAATTTGAGCCATTTTAATGTAGGATAGGTGATTAATAGCTTTTTCCAGTGAGAAATTAAGCATGACAGTTTTAAATTATCCTACACATGACGAAGAGCTTTATGCTCTTTTTCGAACTTTGGAGACATGCCAACACTACCTATGGCAAAAAGAGTTTGTAACCCATACCAACTATGAATCATTGAAACATCTAAATTGTCAAGGTAAGTTGAACAAGAGGCATGTTAGATAGAAGTGGTAGTATATTGAGACTTTTCCTTATTTCATTCGGTATAAATAAGGTAAGGAGAACATAGTTACTGATGCATTATCTTGAAGGTATGTACTTCTTTAAGTGCCAAAATGATTGATTTTGAATATGTTAAAGATATATATACAAATTATAGTAATTTATTTTGATGATATTCTAGTATTAGCAAAAGTTTAGATGAGTATATTAAGCATTTGAGATGTGTGTTTATTGTTTTGAGACAAGAACAATTCTATGCTAATTTTAAGAAGTGTATATTTTACATGAAAAAAATAGTTTTTCTTGGTTATGTTATTAGTACAAAAGGTATTGAAATAGATAAGGAGAAAGTAAAAGCCATTAAGGAGTGACCAACAACTAAAAGCATAAATGAGGTAAGAAACTTTCATAATTTAGTTAGTTTTTATAGGTTAGTACACTTGCCACACCAATCACCAAAATTATAAAAAAAAAAAAAAAAGTGTTGGATTTCATTGAGGCATAAAACAAGAAAATGCTTGTAATATTATGAAGGATAAGTTGTGTTCCGTACCCATTTTATGATTATTTAACTTTAACGAAACTAATGAGATAAAAGGTGATGCCTCAGGAATAGGAACTGGAGCCATTTTAATGTAGGATAGGTGATTAATAGCTTTTTCCAGTGAGAAATTAAGCATGAGAGTTTTAAATTATCCTACACATGACGAAGAGCTTTATGCTCTTTTTCGAACTTTAGAGACATGCCAACACTACCTATGGCAAAAAGAGTTTGTAACCCATACCAACTATGAATCATTGAAACATCTAAATTGTCAAGGTAAGTTGAACAAGAGGCATGTTAGATAGAAGTAGTAGTATATTGAGACTTTTCCTTATTTCATTCAGTATAAATAAGGTAAGGAGAACATAGTTGCTGATGCATTATCCTGAAAGTATGTACTACTTTAAGTGCCAAAATGATTGAATTTGAATATGTTAAAGATATGTATACAAATGATGCAGATATTTCTAACATATGTATGTCAAGTTATAAATGTGCCATAGGTAAATTTTATAAGCATGATAGGAACTTGTTTAGGGAAAATAAACGGTGTACCTAATTGCTCCATGCATAAATTGTTAGTGCGTTAAGCACAAGATGAGGGTTTGATGGAGCATTTTGGTGTTATGAAAATTTTAGAAATATTGCATGAGAACTTTTATTAGCCTATGATGAAAAAAGATGTTAATCGCATTTGTAGTAGAATCATTACTTTTGAAAAGGCCAAATCCAAAGTTCTACTATAAGGGTTGTATACACCCTTACTTGTTCCTAGCGAGCCATGGCTTGTTGTGTATATGGACTTTGTGTTAGGGCTGCTTTGACTAAAAGGGATAGAGATTCTATATTCATGGTGGTGGATAGGTTTAATAACATGATACATTTCATTCCATTTCATGAAATAGATGATGCTACGAATATAGTTGATTTATTCCTTAGCAAGATAGTGGGACTACATGGTATACCTAGGAGTATTGTGTTTGATAGGAATGTTAAGTTTCTTAGCCACTTTTGAAGGGTTTTGTAGGGTAAGTTGGGAACTGAGCTTTATTTTCTACATGTTACACACAAACTCATGAATAAAATGCATGAAATGTACTATAATGGTCCAACATATATGAAATGCACCAAATCTCTCCAAAACTCTTATAAAGTACTAAAGGCTCCGAAATTATTCAAAACTCGACAAACTATACCAAAATGCCCTAACTACACTAAAACGCTTAAAATGTATCATAACGGGCAAAATGTACCATATCTTGCAAAAATTACCATATTTCATGCGTTTTGGATCATTTCGAGTGCTTTGTTACATTTAGTGCATCTTGGATCATTTTGGTAAGTTTTGACAATTTCACACATTTTGGATCAATTTCATGCATTTTGGCACATTTCGCACATTTTATATTGTATTCACACGCTTCGGTACATTTTGCACTTTTTGGTTTATTTCATGAATTTTTCTGATTTTCTGAATTTATGATCTTTTGGTTATATTTCATGCATTCCGTAAATTTTTTTGTATTTTATTCGTTTTCATGTATTTTGGTACACTGCACGCTATTTTTCTTTCTCGTATTTTGGTACAGTTTGTACATTTATGATCGTTTTCATGCATTTTGGTAAATTTCGCACATTTTTGTAAGTATATTTTTCTGTACATTTTGTGAATTTTGTATCCGTTCTTACGTTTTGATGTATTTTGTGCATTTTCCTTTTCATACATTACGGTATATTTTGTGCATTTTGGTTCTTTACCATACATTTTCTCCAATTTTGTCTGTTTTCCTACGTTTTGGTAAATTTCATACAATTTTATGCGATTCGTATGTTTAGGTATATTTTGCATGTTCTAGATCGTTTCCAGGTATTTTGGTTCATTTTCAGATGTTTTGATATATTTTGCACATTTTCGATTATTTTCATTTGTCTTCGATCATTTCCATGCATTTCGGCATGTTTCATATATTTTTTTATTGTTTTCGAACGTATTGGAACATTTTGTTCATTCCGGATCATTTTTTTTTGCGTTCTAATGCAATTCGCGAATTTTCGTTAGTCTTCTTTCATTTCGGTGCGTTTCTCGTATTTTGATTCTAATGAGAATCATGGGACGAATGCTAGCAAGGATACGTTGATTGTAGAAGAAGGACCAATGACGAGATCACGAGTAAAGAAGATCAAGAAAGTTATGGGATTACTTGTTCAAGTTACATGTGCCGAGACTTCGATTTCAACGAGAAAAACATCAAATTTAATGTTGGGCATGGAAGATGAACCCTAATTGTTGAACTTGATTCAAGCAAATGAATGTGGGGGCCATGCAAAACACGTCACGTATACAAAAATCTAGTTATTAATATGTTCGATAAAGAAGAATCAATATCAAGAAAGGGTGACAATCATGCTTTCATGTGAGGGCCATGCAACAACAATTCGAGCGGATGAATGTTGTATTTGGAAAAATTAGAGATAGAATGGATCAACAAGATACATAGATAGCTAACTTACAAGGGGATAAACCTAGAGGAACTCCTAATGTTAGAAGGCAAGGTAGGCATGATCCTAGGATTGAATCTGATAATGGGAATGAATTGGATACTGCTAATGAGGATGATCAAATATCGGACGCCGAAATGGATAGGATGGGGAATAGATGACATATGCATGAAAGGAGGCCTAGAGGAGACCCTAGAAACTTTGGTAGAGATCAGTTTGATCAGAATGTGGGTAGTATTAAGATGAAAATTCCTTCATTCCAAGGTAGAAAGGATCCAGATGTGTATTTAGAGTGAGAGAAAAAGTTGGAGTTGATCTTTGATTGCCATAACTATTCGGAGGAGAAAAATATGAAACTAGTTGTGATAGAGTTCACAGACTATACAATTATATGGTGGGATCAATTAACAATAAATAGGAGGGGAATCATGAGAGGCATATTGGAACATGGGCTGAGTTGAAGGCTATCATGAGGAAGAGATGTTGCTTAATCACTATTATAAGGATTTTTATCAAAATTTTCAAAGCCTTAGTCAAGGTTCGAGGAGTGTGGAGGATTACCACAAGGAGATGTAGATAGATATGATTAGGACGAATGTTGAAGAGGATAGGGAACCCACAATAGCTAGGTTTTTTAATGGTTTGAATAGGAAGATAGCCAACGTAGTGAAGTTGGAGGATATGTTGCATGTGGTTATGAACATGAGAGACAGTTAAAAATAAAAGTAGCAGCTAGGTATTCTTCAGGTTCTAATCCATCTTAGAAATCGAAGTGGGATAGTAATAGAAATAGAGGGGCTATTTTAAAGGTTAAGACCGAACCAACAAGGGGAAAAAGAAAAGTGGCTAGCAAATTAAAACCTAAGGTGAATTTCCAACCTTCCAGGAATAGGGATATCAAGTATTTTAGATGCTTGGGTTCAGGGCGCATTGCTTCTTAATGCCCAAACAAAAGGGAAATGCTCTTGCATGATAATGGGAAAGTAGTGAGTGATAGTGATAGTGATAAGATGCTTGAATTGGATGATACTAGTGATGGTGATGGGGTAGAGTACCCAATGGTAGGTGAAACACTTGTTATGGGATACCTAAAAGTATTGTATCTGATAGATATGTTAAATTCTTTAGTTATTTTTGGAAAGTTTTGTGAAGTATGTTGGGAACTAAATTATTATTTTCTACTACTTGTCACACACGAACAGATGGACAAATTGAGGTAATTAATAAGATATTGACACAACTTTTGCGCATTATAGTCAATAAGAATATAAAGAGTTGGAATGATTGCTTTCCACATGTAGAATTTACATATAATAGGGTCATGCATTCTATTACTTCTTATATACCTTTTGAAATTGTATATGCTTTTAATCTATTAACTCCTTTGGATTTAATTCATTTACCGTTGATGAAAAGGGTAATCTAGATAGGAAGAAAAAGACTGAATTGGTAAGAACAATCCATAAGAATGTGCCATGTCAAATTGAGAAGAAGAATGGGCATTATACTTCTCAAGCTAATAAAGGACGAAAACCTATTACATTTGAATCAAGTGATTGGATTTGGGTGCATATGAGAAAATAGTGTTTTCCGGCCCAAATGAGGTCAAAATTGCAACCAAAAGGAGATGGACAGTTCCAAGTGCTTGAAAAAATTAATGACAATGTCTATAAATTGGATATTCCATGTGAATATAATATTTTTGCTACTTTCAATATTTTTGATCTTTCCCTATTTGTTGTAGGTGGAGATTCAAAGACGAATCATTTTGAAGAAGAAGGAAATGATGAGAACTACTGGAAGAAGGCTAGCAAGGATCCGTTGATTATGGGAAAATAACCAATGACGAGATCGTGAGCAAAGACGATCAAGGAAGCTAGGGATTACTTGTTCAAGTTACGTAGGTTGGGTCTTCGATTACAACGAGAAAACATCAAGTTTCATGTTGGGCATGGAAAATGAATCAAGATTAGTGCACTTAATTCAAGCGAAACCTGGAGTATAGCCGGAAAGCGCATGCAAAATAGTTCACACTCCCACGAGTGAAAAATTTCAACCCGTAGCCAAATCAATTAAACGACACGTGCCAGCAGTACAAAAATCTAAAGGCGGATTATTTTTTTCTTTTTCATTTAGAACTCTATTTGATTGACATTCTACGTTTTAATTAGGGTTTTTGTGAGTTCCCTATATATATGGTTCATTATTTTCATTGTAAAACAACACATTATTGAGAGAATTAATAAAGTGGGATTTGTTTTCTTCTTGTTCTTAATTGAACTTAATTTCGAACTTATCAATGATTTTATCTTTGTGGCATTCAAGAATTTCATAGCAAAGTTCATAATTTTTGTAATTAAATGGTCAAGTTCTTCCATAACTTTGGTTACTTGATTCAATAAATTATTGGGTCAAGCTTCAAACTAGGATTTTAGCTTTCTTGAGGTTGTAATTCAATCTTTTGTGGGTTTCGAAGCTACTATTGTTACGTAAGTTCACATGAATATGTTTCACTCTCACGGGCTCCATTAACTCCCCTTTGTGAACCTTTATCCGCCACATTGCACTTGTTCACTCATAATTTCAAACAAGTCATAAGTGTTGACCTATGATTCAATATAGATCCACTTGTTTTTATTATAACAAACAATACACTTATATTTCTAACAAACTTTGTTTCTTGAGTTTTTCATGAATATATCTTCTTCAACATTCAAAGACTCAAATCGTCATCCATTGAAGAACAAGCAATCAAATGAGTCTCGAAAAAAAGAAGAACGAGACATTTGAAAATTAAAGTTTAGAAGTTGTTAATCGGAACTTAAATGTAAAGGTACAACTCATCAANAAACTCATCAATTTTTAGCAAGTATACAAAACTCAAATTATATCCATAATTCATCACTTGTATAAAACTGAGTTTTCATAATTAAAAAAAAAAAAAAAAAAGCCAACTTTCGGTCAACCGAAATTTCACAATTTCGATTGATCGAATGCTGTCTGGTTAGCCGAAATTTCAACGATTTGATTTTTCTAACGACTATACACTTTTGGTCAACCGAAATTGATCAACCGAAAGTGACTGATTTGGCTTCCTTTGCTCTATAAATATTCATCTTTTCTTGCATTTAATTTTCACAACTTACAAGAGCAATTAAGAGAGTATATTCATTGAATATCATTGAGCTTACTTGATTTTAAATTCTATTTCATTTATTACAAAGAATTTCTTGATTGATCAAACTAATTTTTCATCTATCTTATCAAGAATTCTTTTTGCAAAGAAATTTTTCAATCTCATCCACTTTCAATTCTTGATAAAAGTTTTCTTTACCA